>CAVNYN010236820.1:44649-76603 GCA_963692815.1 Nyctanthes arbor-tristis
CCCCCCCCCCCCCCCCCCCCCCCCCCCCCCCCCCCCCCCCCCCCCCCCCCCCCCCCCCCCCCCCCCCCCCCCCCCCCCGAGAGAGAATAGTCCTTCGACATTTGTACTTGAATTTCTCTAGAGTTCGTTCTCATGATGAACAATAATGTACTAGGTGGAGATCAATATTCCAGAGCTGAATCCAGAAATGGTGTGAAAACTCTCTTTCCTCATTTTCCTTTTCTTCTTTTTTTCCTTTTTCACTTAATTTTCTCCCTGAGTTCAAAATTAAGGGCATCTTGTCATGCACAGGATGTTTATCGAATCGGTACCTTAATGGAACTTGTTCGTGTTGTTGCTCTTTCCTTTGCTGATGATGGAAAGCGGATCAAGGTTGATGTAACATCTTTCTACTATTAAATTAATGTCTTTGAGAAACAGTAGGTGTGTAACTGATCTTCCGGATTTCTGTTTTAGGTTTGTGTGCAAGGCTCTATGGGAGAAGGTGCACTTGCTGGTATGCCATTGCAGCTTGCAGGAACGCGAAAAATTTTAGAGTTCATGGACTGGGGTGATTATGGTGCTATGGATACTTTTATCAAGATTGGTTCTATAGGTTTGGACTGAGTTCATTACAATGTGTACTTGTGTGCTTCATAGCTTTATTTATTCATTCATTTATTCCTCTTCTGATGTTGGCTATCCACAACCATTGTCTATCAATATATTAAGCGTTCATCCCGTTTTCAATTCTTTTTTGACGCTCTTCCGATCTTAACAATAACCTTGTCTTTTATGGTGGAGTGTTGTGTTCTCGGTAAAGATTAAGAGGGTTTATGATTTTGATTCTCTAGGAATTGATTTTGTGATAAGTGATATTTTTTAGTATGTGTGATTAAAAAGTAATAACTGGAAATATGAAAAATTATATTTAAATAAAAGAATATATGGTTGAGAATGAAAGTTGGAAAGAATTTATTCTCAAAGAATCAATTCCATACAAGAGATCTTAAGTTAATAATAATGATGGCAAAGGTAATCATTCCATGACACAATGCACCGATAAATTAATTGGATGTAAATATCTAGGTAGGCCATATATTGTAAATGCTCTTTTCTTAGTTTTCTTTTGAGTTATTAATCCTTTCGGCAAGAGTTGTGAATTCACCTGTGATATGCCCCTACAATATGAATACTTACTCTGTTCTGCAGGTGGCAAGGAGGTTGATGAGCAGGATGACGTGTTTATCTTAGTGGCTCCTCAAAATGCAATGGGAAACTGTATCATTGATGTAAGGAGCTTGAAGAATAAAATGCTCTCTGCTTCTTGAACCTATATTATAATTCTCTATCTCACTATCCTTGGGAATTAATCACGCAGGATCTTAGGGCTATGACTGATGCTGCGGGATATCGTCCAGTTATTCTTGTCAACCCCAGACTGAAGGTTGGATTTTAAAATTCTCTAAGCAGAATTGCTTTGTTCTGTGTCTGTATTTATAAATTTCTTAAAAGGTAGAAAATTTAGTTCTTACCCCGATGGTCGTATTAGGCAGGCCACTGTAAGTACTTTGATGAATCATGAGTAAATTGTAAAGCACTGTAATCCTGCACTGATCTCCAAGTGATTCAACAAACAAGTTACTGAGCCCTTAAGCTTATTTTCTCCTTTCAAGATATAACTAGAGTCTAGAACAGCAAATCAGTTATACTGAATGCTGAGTCAAATATGTGCAAATGAGATTGAACTAGACTAAAAATCCTGAGCTACGCGAACTCAATTACCTGATAGGAGGTAAACAAAAGCAGACTTAAGAATTGTTTTATTAAAAAGGGGGAAAAAATGAAAAAAAAAGTTAACTACCCCGTTCAAACTGGTTCCTAAAGTAATATGTGAGCTTGAGTATTGTTTGGCTGAGCTAGTTTATTCATTTATCGAAACTAAAATGCTGCTATTTTTTAGTTGGAAGCTTGCGTTGAAACTTATTTGGAAACTCTCGCTAAAATACTATTCTTTGTTGAATGATGGATATTTACCTGCATAAGATAAGACCATGTTCACAAACAAGTTCAAGCTCGAACTCTTCTGGACCATTCCTGTCTTAGATCGAACTTTATCTACGATTAAATTATATTTTCGTAATTTGAATATCTAACAATATAATTTTATGATACCCTGATAACAAAACCCCCATTGATAGTTGATACCAAGTTTCTTTCTTTATTCCTTTTTTTTTTTTTTCTTTTTTCATTTTCATGTACTCAAGTATGAGTGTACAGCCTTTTATTGGTATAATGCGGGATTTACTTAAATCAGAGATCAGAATGGAGTTCCCCTCAAAATTAGAAATTACACACACACGCAGACTACATTTTTTTGGGCTGTCTTGCTTATCCTTGTGCATATTGTCTTGAAAAATCACTGATTTTATTATAAATTGAAATTGTCAGGATTTGCCGGGTTCAAGTGGTGTCATGCAAGTAAGTATATAGATTATAGATTGGTCAGGTACAGGAATTGCATGATCAGAATCTGTTTGTGACTTTCCAATTTGTCATTTATCTGCAAGACAATGGGTCGAGAGAAGAGATTAGAGTATGCTGCTTCATTTGAAATATGCTACTGCTTCCGGCTGCTCTATTATGCAGGCACACAATATCCTATCATGGGAGCTCTCAGGTAAGATCATTAGTACCACTGACATTTCACTCTTAATACACAAGTACTTTTCCTTCCATCATCTTCTATCTGTGTTTCAATTGCTTTTGTGATACGGTTAATACTGAAGCTATGAGCGATATTTTGATATTAGCACATTAAAATTTGAAGAGACTTATATTACTAAACAATTCTAGTCTTTTCTTTGACAATGTTCTTTAGAGTACCATGTCAAGTACATAATGTGGGACTATAAAAAGATAGATATACAAGGGTACTACAGATGTAGAGGATCTAACGGGATGCCAGAAATTTTGAGAAACTACTATGAATTAATGTTCCTTGTCAAACCTCACTAGAGAAGTTGCATGGTAATGTCAGGATGTCTTACCCATATGAGTATGAGTTATACAAGAGGGTGGATGAATCTCCTGGAAGGGAAAAATACAAAATCTTATCGACATTTTCAAAAAGACCTACTGGTGAAGAAATCAATGATGCATTTGAAGGAAAAAATAGGTAAGGATCTGTTCATCTTACTTTGGAAGTTGGCTGCTTAAGTTCGAAGTTTGCCCTCCAGTATCGTAATTTGCTTACCATACAATACTTGCAGAAAGGAAGCTAAAAGAGCAACGGGAATATGGTAAGAATATATCAAGTTCATTGCAGCGTGTGTCTGGTATTCATTGGTTTTCAACGACATCCATCTCCTTGTAGGGGCTTCTTGAGTAACATACTTTGAGCTAACAAAAAAAGCAGATATCAACTGAGAAATGCATACTGTCCCCTATTGAGTATCACGGTAAATATACCCCCCCCCTCTTTCCTTCTCACCTAACTCTACACGCCCACCCCCCCCCCTTTAAAAAAAAAATGATCCAACACGCGCAGAATACCTAAAAACTGAAGATTGAGCAGAGTTTATCACTCTTTTTAATGATTTTTTAGGTTCCTGCAACGAGATGCTTGTTGAAGGTGATCTATAAAGATTTCCATGTTCCTGCACCACGAAGCAAAATATCCAGCATTTGCCAATAGAGAGAGAGTTCAACAATGCTTGGCTTTTATGTCAAAAGTGATTTTTACTAATCTGCTGCATATATATAGAATAATGTTGTTAAAGACTCGATACTTGTAGCGGAAGTCCTGCACATGCTATTGCATATCGTGGGAAGTAGAAATTCAGATTAGTATTCTAAATTTCTAATGGTCATGCAACTTCATAAAATCTTGAAATGCGCCGTTGAGACCTATTCACACATTATACGATATGTTTTAAACTCATTTACACTTGCAAAAACTTGAAATTTCATATTGATACTTTGTCACGCTTTGTACTTTTTAGTATTTGTTTTGATCGAAATACATGCCTTGCATGCCATGATGTTCTACATTTTTTTCCCAAAAAATTCTATTTTTATCATCAAATTAATTATGCAAAATGAAATAAAAGGGATCAAACTAATTATGCAAAATGAAATAAAAGGGAAGGGAAAAGAAAATAAATAAATAAAGCATCTATTTAATTTATCTGGTAGACAATTAAATGAATCGTCTTATATTGGAAGATACCAATATATTATCTATAAAAATTAGTACAGTGTTTAACTTATAAATTCTTGCTTCTAAACACTGGAGTAATAATAATATATATTAAGATCTTCTTTTAACCCGAGTTATTATTTATTTATTAATGGTAATGGTGTTTATAAAAATAAAATATACCAGTGTTGATCCGGTACTTTTAGATAATTATTGGACTACAAGTAATAATTTAATAACACTAATTCATTAAATTCTCTAATCTCACCTCCTTTTTTTTTTTGGTTGGGTGGGGGGGACCTCTAATCTCACAATTTATTGAATATTAGTACAGATAGTTATTATCCGGCTACAAATAAAACACGTGAATTATGCAGAATTCACTTAACTAATGATGTGCACATCACCAAAACATTTTGTGAAGACATCAAAATGATATGGTGCTACTGACCACAGTATTTTTAGTGGTGGTGCAATAATATTTCAGTGGACCCATTAGGATATCCTAGGAGATTCTTTCTTTACTTCAACTTTTCATTGCATAATATGTATTATGAAAATTTTCATGCCCACTTCCGTATTTAGATGTTAAAATTAAGACGAGCACCCATCACAATAAAGAGAATCCGACTACTAGTAAGATCACTCTTATATGGAGAGGTGCTCATTTTAACAATTGAGCACAATATTCAAGTGAAAAAAACTCAAGTGCCCTAAAACACATAGAAAGGAAATCAAACACTAACTTTGTGTGCTCGTGTTACAATTTTCATGTTGAACAAACTTAACTATTTTGTGAGTTGAATGAAGCACGCATATGTTATGATGTTTAACTTGTGTGTTATCGTGTATAGAAAAATTAAACATAAAACAAAAACAATCTACTATTTGCGTGAATTTTCAGTACTCTAAAAATATCGAGTTCAGTGCCCGAATTCAATAGAGAAGTGACAACTATATAGAAACTGCCAAATTAATTAATTGAAACTTTTATAGCTAATAACTATTTCATTTCTCATCCCGAGAGTAATGAGTCTATGCTACTCTTGAAGTATTCAAAGATTTCTCCCGCAATTGATTAATGTTTAAGTTTAAATATTATTTATTACCACTCTGAAATTACTAATAATAGAAAAATTCTCAAAACACAAGAAAGTTGTGCAGTGCATATTTAGAGGAATTGATAGCCAAAAATAAAATAAAGATGAGTTCCCAACTGTACTGGACCATATTCCAATACAAATCTGCTGGCTTTTTTGGGGTCAATCCCTCCAAATTCAGCTTATACATGTGCACTGACTTAGCCCATTATTTTTTACTTGGAAGAATTATTTAGACAGGTAGAGATAATTCCATTAATTATTAATATCATAAATGAAGCTGATGCAAAATAATCCCTAGTCAAAATAGGGAGGGATCGACTATAACTAACATGACGTGTTCTAGTTGATAACACTATCAGTTAATGTAGTCGACTTCGAAAAAGAGTTGAAATTTGCCGAGCTCCTGGAGGTCGGGCGATGGCGGGGGGGTCGTTTGCGCCGAGCGGGGTGGCGAAGGAGAGAGCAGATGAGTATAAGGGAAGGGTCACTGCTTTTGTGATCATAGCCTGTATTGTTGCTGCAGTTGGAGGATCACTCTTTGGCTATGATATTGGAATTTCAGGTTTTTTTCTCTGTTTCAAGTTCTATCTTTCTCTTACCTGCCAGCAAAAATTCCCCTTGTTAATTAGAAATTAGAAATAATCACTGTTCTATATGTAACTTATATGGTTGTCTAGAGAGAGAGAGAGAGATAGAGGGTCTATATGATGTAACAAATTCCCGATGAGGTGATTCTTCTATTTGATGTTCAGAACTGCAAAACAAGCAACTCAGTTGGTACTTCTAATTGATAGCCAAGCCAAATGTACTTGAAACAATTTTTACAGTGAAACCAAACTGTAAAACAAGAACTGGTAGTGAATGACTTGAGTATCTGAACCTCTGTGACTATTAATAACAGGAGGAGTCACTTCTATGGATGGATTTCTTGAGAAATTCTTCCCGGATGTGTACAGAAAGAAAGGGCATGTGCACGAAAACAACTACTGCAAATACAACAACCAAGGTCTTGCAGCATTTACATCATCTCTATATCTTGCTGGCTTGGTGGCGTCTCTCATAGCGTCCCCCATCACACGAAAGAATGGACGCAGAGGAAGTATCATCTGTGGTGGACTGAGCTTTATTATCGGAGCAACTTTAGATGCTTCCGCTGTGAACTTGGGAATGCTCATTTTAGGCCGAATCATGCTCGGTGTTGGCATTGGATTTGGCAACCAGGTAAATTTTCAGCCTCAGTTTCTGTTGTATCTTCTACAGACTATAGAGTAATTTGACTTATGAGCATTTTTCTTCTTGTTTGTGCTGAAAGGCAGTGCCATTGTATTTATCAGAAATGGCTCCAGCTCATCTTCGAGGAGGCCTGAATATGATGTTTCAACTGGCAACTACACTTGGGATCTTCACAGCAAACATGATAAATTATGGAACACAAAAGCTTAAGCCATGGGGGTGGAGGCTTTCCCTAGGCCTTGCAGCAGGACCTGCTATTTTAATGGCTGTAGGTGGAGTATTTCTGCCTGAAACTCCAAACAGTTTAATTGAAAGAGGATTAAAAGAAAAGGGACAAAGAGTTCTTGAGAAAATCAGAGGAACCTCAGATATCCATGCTGAGTTGGAAGACATAATTGACGCGAGTGTTCTTGCTAACTCTATTAAGCATCCCTTCAGAAACATTCTTCAGAGAAGGAACAGGCCTCAGTTGGTCATGGCAATTTTCATGCCAACTTTTCAGATACTCGCAGGCATAAACGCCATTCTTTTCTATGCACCGGTATTGTTCCAGACTATGGGATTCGCCAGAAATGCTTCTCTGTACTCTTCTGCTTTGACTGGAGCAGTACTTGCTTCATCCACCTTCATATCGATTCTAACTGTTGACAGATGGGGGCGTAGAGCTTTACTAATTAGTGGAGATCGAATACAAATGATCGTGTGTCAGGTGCGAGAACAACCAATCTTTTCTTCCAATGAGATCAAATGGAGCTCCTTTTGGTAATTTCTAACTGATATTTCTGTGGTCTGTAGGTTATAGCGGCAATCATACTTGGGCTCAAATTCAGCAGCGACGAGAAACTTTCAAAGAGCTTCTCAATATTAGTAGTGGCTATAATCTGTCTCTTTGTAGCAGCTTTCGGGTGGTCATGGGGACCTCTTGGCTGGACAATTCCGAGTGAGATATTCCCATTAGAAACTCGATCGGCTGGACAGAGCATTACAGTGGCAGTAAATCTATTCTTCACATTCATAATAGGCCAATGTTTCCTTTCCCTTCTATGTGCATTCAAGTTTGGGATTTTCCTCTTCTTTGCTGGTTGGATTACCATCATGACGATCTTTGTCTATCTCTTCCTCCCTGAGACAAAGGGCGTCCCCATTGAAGAGATGATTTTCTTGTGGAGTAAACATTGGTTCTGGAAAAGGATTATGCCCAGATATCCAGAGACAGAAGCAGTATCATAAAAGTTTCAAGAGACTTAGTCAAGATAAGATCAAATATAGAGTGAATGAACTTTGTTCAAGTATAGGCTCCATTGCTAATGTGTGATGAACTAGAGAAAAGACAGCAGTATATATCTACCATCTTTATCTAGTAGGGTATGCTCGTGAAGTTTATGCTACACGTTGTCCTTAATAAATATATCGCAAGGTGTATGAAAAAGACGAGAAAAATAGAAAGTTTAGTAACTTCTAATGTACTTTCATCTTCATTTGATTGTAATATGAGAGATAAATATTAGGAAATATTATTATCTAATATATAAAACGTATTAAAATAATTAAATACAAGTTTAAATTTGACAATTTAATTGTTTTTAATTAGAGAAACTAAAAGTAAAAGTTGAGATGTTACCTTTCTACGGCTTCTCAAAATTTGCGGCCGGAAACTTCTAACTTAGATCATTAATTGTTATTAGGGTCGATCCTTTAAAGAGGTGAGTAAGGCTCGTGAAAATAAGGAGCCCAAATTTAATTGTTATAAGTGACTCTAAATGTAAAAGGCCTTTTTTTAGTTAAAAGGGCGTAGAAAACTAAGAAGGGGCCCAAAATTAGGCCCTAAAAATCGAGATCGGAAGAGCGTCGTGTAATCCCAAACGAACCAACGGGTTTAGAAACTGAGGCGTTTGATTCTCCTTATTTAAAAACACATTAATTTTGATAATTATTTATTTATAATTATAAATTTTAAAATTTTATTAAATCTACACTACTCATCTCACCTTATTATAATTTCTCATTATAATATATATATAAGTAGATTAGTCTGTGGTACCTTTGTACCGCAGTTTTCTTGTCAAAACTGTATCAAGTGAGGACATTTTAGACATTTTTTATATATTAGGTATATTCTGCAGTTCATTATAAATTAATATTTCTCTATTTTTTTCAATTAGTTAAGAATTATGATACTTTTCTATTCTTATCTTCAAATATTTTGATTAAATATTTTGTTGGATGTATCTTATCTTCTTAAATATTTTGTTAGATTAATTTATATTCAATGTTTTTTGATTTTTTAATTTAAAATTTTTTTAATATACATATCTTATTTAAGAAGTATTTCGTAATTTGTATTAAAATATTTAGTATTTAGCTGATGTATTAATTTTTAATTATTGCTTATATACTTTTAAATCGAGTCGTTAATTATTACGTTACTTCTTTTGTATATGACAAATAAAGTTTAATTAATGTTTCATAGTTTACAAAATTCACAGTATAGTCACAGAGAAAAATAAAATGCTTAATTTCCTGAGATATAAGGATGACAAGGGGTCGGGTCAGGATCGAGTATGCTATACTTGTTAATGTACATATCAATTTTTTTCCTCATCCCCACTTAAATTGAAGACGGGTCAGGGAAGTGTTAGTACATGTAATTCATATTACCCATTTATTAGTCAATTGAAATATATTTATATATTTCTATTTTCATTTATTGTTTGTTAAATAGTATTCTAAACATTAAAATTACAACTGAAATTATTGAGCTTTCTTGATAAGTTTTATTATCTTTTTACTTTTCAATCCATTAGAGACTTAGAGTTTTTAGTAAATATTTTTATTTTTCTCTAAAAAAGAGTAAATGGGCCGGGTGCGAGTAAAAATTATTATACCCTTCCTCGGTACATTGTTAAGTCAGGTCGATTTTTTTATCTCATCGCCGACCGAATTACATATTTAGTCGGCTACTCCCTATCTTAACAGGATCGGGTACCCGTGAGTATCAAGTTTATCGAGTCTTTTTACAACTGCTATTAAAGTCACTTAATAGCATTCCATATCGAATAAGCACATAGTAACTATTAGTTAACAGCAAGATAATCAAAATATTATATTTTAATATAATTAATCATACATTATTTAACATTTCATATTAATGTTAGATATAATTTAATTTGATATCTTTTTATGCAACGCACGGGTGATAATCTAGTTCAATTTATATAAATAGATGAAATTATAATTCAATTTGTATAATAAATAGATTAAAAGAGCGACTTAAAAAAAAAAAAAAGTTCAGATGACGTGAAAGGTCTGAGGATCCGGGAATTGGACTCGAAACAAAACTTAATTCGAACGGCTCTCAGTCGCACGTGAACCAGCGAACGTTCGCCGGCCGATAGCTCTGCCTCTCGTCGTAGTCCCGTCGGTCGAGTCTCCCATTTGGTCTCCGGTAGGCAGTCACTCGCGCATCGCAGCAGCCAATGCCTCAGGTAAGCTAACCCTAATTCCTAAGTTCCTAATTCCCAATTGGCGTTTGGAAATTGCTTATGTTCTTACATTTACTTGTTTTGTGCTTTTTTGAGTTAGTAATTTTTTTTTTTTTGGGTTGAATCGCACAGCGAGTTAGTATACTTATTCTTCCTATTAATTAGCCTATTTTTCAAGAGGAAATGGGCATACATGATGGATTAGGATTTAGGCATAGAGGAATCCAATCTTTTAAATAAAAAGATAATTCTGAGAACGTGTACATTGCTGGAATTTTTACATTGCAAATTTATGAATGAATTATTAGACGATATTTGGTCAAGAACCTATGTACTGATTTATTATGAATTCTTTCATTTGCTGGAATTTTTACATTGCTGGATTTTTAAAACTATTTTCACCACTTCAATCCAACCATTATAGCACAGAAGTGCCACTTATTTAACAGTGGATATTGTCTAGAATTATATTTGGGTTGTGTTTTTCATTTTTTATGATTAAAAGAAAAAAATTGGGATCTATTTGCTTGAATCCATTTGCAGTTTGAGAATTATGAATCGAGTGATATGAACTTATGGACTTAAATATATTGTTCCTTTTAGTCATCTTTGGTTTTGCTTAATTATTTTTACTGGTACTTATAGGACAATTGAATTAGAAATAGTTATACGTCGTGCCTCTGAAATTGGAATCCGGATATCAGAAAAGGAAAAAGAAAGAAAATAGCTTTAATATGAATATAGGCGGGAGACCTTTGATTAATGTTTTTGCCTCTAAAGATGGAAGAGGTGCGGTGTTTAGGTGACTTTTTGGGATATTGTAATGTGTTTTGGTAATAATATAGTAATCTTTTAGAATTTTTTTTAAAAAAAATTTAATGTTCGATATTTGTGTCGTTCAATCTATAGGTTTTGTTTCTTGATAAAAGGTAACTATTTGTCGCTATTTCGGGGGCCTATTTTTGGAGCTCATGTCAGGCCTAAGAAATCACAGGCCAGCCCTGATCATTATCAACTCATGGACAAAATCACCGAATCTCTTAATTGTGCAAATTTCTATCTAATTTTCCCACCCCTAAGCCCACTATGTGTCTCTACCTCTATACCTTCTTTCCCTTTTTTCCCCTCCCCTCTTCTTTTTAACTAATTGAATCTCTTTGCCGCTATCATTCAATGGTTGAATGATACTTGGTTTGTGTAGACTGAGAAAGATGTTTTTGACACTATTGATAACAATGTAATTTTACACCGTCATGAAATTATGAAACCACGTAGGGTACATTTGTATAAAGGTCGTACAGTTTTGTAACTATATTTTGCTATTAATAGTAGAAATGGGAAAGTTTAGTGTTGGGATGTTGCTTTCTTTTCTACCTATTGCTTGCTAGATACTTTCAAAGTAAAATGTGTTGCACAAACATGTTTCGTAAACTTTTATTGTGCATACCTGTTTAAAAATGGTCTAGCTCCCGCCACTGCTTTGATATAGTTTAGTTCTTTGGTGTTTTGGCATTTGATTTATTAATTTTTCCTCTTTCATGGAGGATAATTTGTAGGTTTATATTGTGTTCTTAAATAAAATTTGGTCTTAATGAGGACTCCGCAATTGATAAATTTTATAAATTGCTAGTTGAGGAAGCTGAACCAGTTAGAGGAAGATGCCTCTTTATGACTGCATGCTTTTGTTGAAACCCAAACCCCATGTCACAAAGGAGGCTTTGATGGATTTAGTAGCTCGGGTTGGAAGGCATGCTTATGCTAGAAACGGAGTAGTCACTGATATAAAATCTTTTGGAACTGTTCAATTGGGTTATGGTATCAAGAAGCTTGATGGAAGATACTATCAGGTATAAGGTTCTATCTTTGTCAATGCATATTAGTAAGGATAAATTTCTTTCTGCATCAGAGTACTACTTTATATCCATGTTTTACATATATGTAAATTGTGACAGTTTACATTGCTTCAAGTTTACCTCTATCTTGATCCATCAGACAATATGTAGGAAGTTGGGTGGTTGACTTTTGCATTTTAATAGTTCAACATTGCGTTTTAAATAAGATATAAATTGCTGAACTCCTTCAGTGAGTATTTGTCTGTGGCAGAGGTGAACTTTCTCTGAACATCATGAAGCATCTGTCTGCTTTATAGTTTCCCTATCCACCTTTCTCCCATTAGTATAACAAAAAGGCTGGAAAAAATGCTTATGTTAAGGTTGAGTCGTGAGGAAATTACAGTTAAATCGACTTGAATCTGAATTCTCTTTCAAATATCTAGTACAGATTGTTCAATTCACTCCCATGGAATTCTTTCTAGAGTATTATGATTTTTAACAGATTAGAATTACATAACCAAACTATATGTGAACATGCTAAAAGTTGCTTTTGCTACCCAATGGGTCGGGTTTTAGCGAAGCATCTGTCTAGAAGTTAAGTCACTCTTCAGGAGAAGTTGGGTGTCCCGACTCATAAGAACTTAAATTCATATGCTTTGGTTTTGGCACCTGCTGGATGGTTGGTTGACAGGTGTCTGGCTAGCAAAGAACCCGAAAAAAACCTCCTTCAGTGTGCACCTCCACTAATTTAAGCATAGAAGGAAGAGTACTCAAATCTACCTTTTCTTTAAAGATATCATACAACCGGTTTCCCTCCTTCCCTCAGCCTCTTTGAGGTAAACATATATTCTTTTCAAAGTGCTTTCAAACACAAGGGATGTTTAATTCTCATTCTAAATTCCACCCGTCACCAATTTTACAAAAACTAGCTACAATCGCACATCTCAAACCTCCATTCTACCTTATTATAATTTCCCCATTATAATGAGAAATTATATGAGAATTGAACACCCATTTATTAATCTTTTCATGAGATCAGTCTCCTTTATGCTTAGTTCTTAATGTAGGTACTCGTGTCTTAACCTTGGCATATAAAATCATTTGTTGCTTCTTATTTTTCATTTTCTAATCTTAAATATTGTCAAGCAGGAAAGAACAAGCTCTCGAGTAGCCAACAGATTCTCTGTCTAATCTTTTCAAAAACTTCGTTGGCCTAGTTGATGTGTTCCAATTTATGCAAAACAATATTACATTAGTAGGAATTAAGGTGATTTTGCTGACTTTCATTTATATGAGAACATATTTGCAAACTCGAGAACCTTATATGTTCATTTACCGGGATTTCAATTGTAGAACTTTCTATAGTCGGGTGGCAACAGCTTGAGCACTGTTTTAAAGTGATTGTATAAATTCTTTCACGTGCTAACTCATTGGATTTCTTCCTTGAGTTTCTTTTTTATGATGTGGGAGTGAGCTAGTGTTGCTGCATTTCTTGGTTGCTGGAACTGTATAGAACTAATAAGTTTAAATATGCATAGCCGTTTACTTCATCAAATGTTTAGGACATCCATTTTATACGATGTCTTTATTTGATACTATATAGGAGGCCTGTTCATCATTATGAGGTTTTAGATGATAGATTACGGCTACCATTTCTGATATCTTGATTGCCCCTTTTCTTCCTTGTATAGTTTTTTGTGTTTCCGTTTTCTATTGGCATATTCTATGATGTCCTCTAGTTCGTGTTGCTGGAGTGTAGGGGTTGTTTGCTCATCTTCTATGTTGCATGCTCCAGTGTCTTATTTTTTTCATTTGACCTCAAAATTTGGATCTTGGTTTTGATCTCCGACAATACTTTGTAGCCTTTCCTGCTCTGTAAAGTTGATCCCGTAGCTTTCCTTTTCGTAACTGTCATGGCCTAAAGATTCCCCCCCCCCCCGGCGGCCGGGTTGGGTATGGATTATAAATTGTTTAAACATCATTTAGGGCCAACTGATGCAAATGACAATGATGACGCCACCCAGCATGAATAAGGAGCTGCATTACCTAAACAAGGAAGACAGATTACTTCGCTGGCTTTTGGTAAAACACCGTGACATCAAGAATGGACTGGAATATACGAGTGCAGATGATGCTAAGAATGAGCTCAGCAGGTTCAGAAGCAGCTTGTTCGAAGATGACGATGCAGATGAGGACGAAGACGATGAAGAAGAAGAAGAGGATGATGATGAATATCAAGTGGATCAAGCAGAGACAAAGGATGCCTAAAAAATTGTCACTTGCTATGAAAGATGACTTCTCTGCCAAATGCTGGTCACTTGACCGATCTGACACAACGTAGTTTTGCAAGATCTTCCCATAATTCAGATGTCTAAGCTATGCTGCTTGGGACTGAATTTTCTCCGAGATCAATGTATTAGAATGTTATTTAGAATTGTCACATTTATATTACTTCCAGCTACTCTTTTCTTGAATGTCATGAAACGAAATATAAGAAATGGAAGATAGTCATGGTATTATTTTATGGTGACAACACTAACGGCACATGTAAAAGTGGCCCGTCTGCGGCTCCGTGCTCTCTAGTCCATAGCATAATCGACAACTTTTTGTGAAAATTCCGGTGGCAACCACTGACTGCACATTCACATTCATACTCTCATGAAGACATCTCTTCAAAAGTAATGGGTACTTCCTTTTTCACCTCATTCCGGTGGTACCCCTTATGGCAACCACAAACAGCACAGGTTAGTGCCTCGGTCGTCCCTTCTTCTCCGTTGGGCGTGAACTCTTTGCATCCATCAGTGGAATACCTACGGTAAATCGAATGATTCTTGTTGCATTCTGTATAAACCACTTCGGTTATGTACTTGACAGGAACGTATTCCTCAACCCTTCTGTGGAAATTCCTGTGGCAGCCGCAGACTACGCATTCAAATCCGTCCTCTCCTGCCATGAACTTTTGGCATCCATCCCTTTTTCCACCTAAACCTGAATGGATTTTACGGCATTCGGCGTGAGATACAATCTTATCTCCCATGTTTTTTAACCCCAAAATCAATGCTTTTCTCCGAGTTTGTTTAGTGATTGAAGAAGGCCCGGATGCGATCGATATATATAAAATGGAAACGGGGCTTCGGCAGTGAGGATATTGGGAGGTGTGGACAAGTTGACCAAAAGGAAAACAAAAAGATTCTGTAGTTTTGTAAACCGGGGGTAGATCCAATGTGCCACTGATTGACTTATTAGGTGACTTCGTCAACGACCTCCTCCCTTCCTCTATTTGATCCACTAGTATCAAAGAAAACGCCAAATAATTACTGTTCCTCTCTGCTAGGCATGTTACCATCAGAGGAAGGGGAGAGGGTTTCTCCGTCTGGCCACCATTTTTGGTGTTGCAGTGATTTTTACGAGACCATTTTCTGATTCCATTCTTCATCCAGTAAACCTGGAAGGTAAATATCAGATTTCTATTGGAACAGAGTAGTCACTGATATAAAATCTTTTGGAAATGTTAAACTGGGTTATGGTATCAAGAAGGTTGACGGAAGATACTATCAGGTATACAGTTCTATCTTTGTCAGTGCATATTTATTGAGGTATTTTCTCTGTCCTCCTTTTTAGGTTATTTATACTGTTTTAAGTATTTGCAAATTCTGACACTTTTCATTGCTTTAATTTCACTTCTATCTTGATCCATCAGACAATATGACAGTACGTAATGTAGCTATAAAAGAAGTTGGGTGGCTGATTTTTGCAGTTTTAAATAGTTTGACATTCGATAATAAGATAAATTGCTGAAGTTCTTTAGTGGGTATTTGTATGTGGCAGAGGTGAACTTTCTCTGTATGTCATGAGGCATCTGTATGATTAGCGTCCGTCTACTTTTTCCCACTATAAAACACACTCTTGTCAACAATAGCAAAAAATGCTTATGTTCATTTGTGAGTAAAAGTTACAGTTAAATCCACTTGAATCTGTACTTCTCTTTCAAATATCTATTACAGATTGCTCAGTTCTCTTTCTTGGAGTTCTTTCTGGAGTGTTTTGAGGTAACAGATTAGAATTACTTAGCCAAACTATTTGTGAACACACTAAACGTTGCTTTTGCAAGGGTTGGGTTTTACCGTTTTAGTGAAGCATCTGTCTAGAAGTCAAGTGCCACCCCCCCACACACCACCGTGTCTCCCCTTATTTAATCATAGAAGGAAGAGCACTTAGATCTACCTTTTCTTTAAAGATATCATATAACCAGCTACCCCTCTTCCCTCAGCCTCTTTGAGATAATCTTACTTTATTTTCGAAGTGTTTTCAAACATAAGGGATGTTTGATTCTCATTTTAAATTCCACATTGTAATTTTATCCGTCACCAACTTTACAACTGCTTAGTTACAGTCACACATTTCAAACATCCATTAAATTTCTATCACTCATTTTACCTTATTATAATTTTTTTCCCCATTATGATGATATGAGAATCAAGCACCTGTTTATTGATCTCTTCTCATAAGACGAATCTCCTTTATGCACCTTTATGCACAGTTCTCAGTGGAGGTCCTCATCTTAATCTCGGCATATAAAGGCATCTGTGGCTTCTTACTTTAGATTTTCTAGTCTTACCTATTATTAGGCAGGAAAGAAGAACTTTTGAATAGCCAAGATATGCTCTGTCTAATCTTTTCAGGAAAACTTTGTTGGCCTAGTTGTTCTGTTCCAATTTATGCAAAACGATATTGCATTAGTAGGAATTAAGGTGATGTTGCAGAGTTTCAGTTTATATTTGAGAACATACTTACAAACTTGAGAAACTTATAATAGAGAATACTATGTTTGTTCACCCAGATTTCAATTGTAGAACTTCTATAGTCAGCTTGCAACTGCTTGAGCACTGTTTGAAAATGATTGAATTCTTTTACGTGCTAACTCATTGGATTTCTTTCTCGAGTTGCCTTTTTATGATGTGGAGTGAGCTAGCGTTGCTGCATTTCTTGCACGCTAGAAGTGTACAGAAGATCTAAGGTTAAATATGCCATAGCCTTTTACTTCATCAAAAGATTAGGATATCCATTTCATTGGATGTCTTTACTTCATATTGTATAGGAGGCTTTTTAATCATTATGAGGTTCTAAATGATAGATTTGGACTTTCAAAAAAAAAAAAAAAATATTGATAGATTTGGACTATCATTTCTGATACTTTGTAGCCTTGGCCCTTCCCTGATTTGTGACGTTGACCCCGGAGCTTTCCCTTTCATAGCTCTCAGAGCCAAAAAGATCTTTTTTTTTGGTATTGATTATTGATTCTATAAATATCATTTAGGGCCAACCGATGCAAATGGCAATGATGAGACCACCCACTAAGAATAAAAGGAGCTGCATTACCTAAACGAAGAAGACAGATTACTTCACTGGTTCCTGGTAAAACACCCTGAGTGACATCAAATATGAAGAACTTTTGAGCACAGATGAAAACTAAGAACGAGCTTAACAGGTTCAAAAGCAACTTGTATGAAGGCAATGATGTAGATGAGGATGAAGACGATGAAGATGATGATGAATATCAATTGGATAAAGCATAGATAAAGGATGCCTAAAAAAGGGTATAACTTGCTAGTAAAGATAATTCTGATCATTTGTCTGGTGTTACGTTTTTGTCAAATGCTGGTCTTTGACCGATTTATCTGACACAATGTAGGTTTGGAACATAAATAGTCTTGCCATAAATCGGATTTTTGAAGCTATGCTTCTTGGAACTGCAGTTTTTATGAGATCAATTGAATTCGTAGGTTCAATTCCTGTTGGATGCATCTGAATGCTATTTAGAATTGTGGCATTGATATATTACATCCAGATATAATATTCAACCTAATGTTTTCTTGAATAAAATTTAAGAAATGAAGATGGTATTATTTGATGGGATATTCTATGGTGTCCGAAAGGGTATGTGGCGGCCCCCTATTGGATGTGTTGTGGGCTGGGCCCCCAAGACATCTCATAAGGGGCCGCCACATACCCCTTCGGACACCATAGACGAACCGATTATTTGATGGTAACAATAATAACAGACGATACATGTAAATTTTGAGTACCCAACAACAGAATAGATGAAGGCATTCAAATTTTAGATTACAGATTTTAGTGCACAGCAGAAATACATCTTCAAGTACAAACTGGAAATTGAAGAACCACCCGAATGAAAATTTGCACAAGTTTAAAGGCCTTGCTTGGATATAGCTCTTCAAATAGAGGTGGGTGCTACTTTGGTCACCTCATTCCGGTGGTACTCTCTATGGCAACCACAAACAGGACAGGTAAGTGCCTCATTTGTCCCCTCTAGTTCTTTGGGCATGAAATGTTTGCATCCATTGGTTGAATACCTACCATAAAGGTATGTTCTTGTTACGTTCTGACTTCAGTTACGTACTCAACAGGAACATATATATTTTGGATGAAAGTGCAAATGAATGCAACAGTTGGGGACCTGTTAGTCCATATTTAAATGTTAGAGACAAATATGCAAATGTTAGGGACCTTTGCTGCAATTTTTCCTTTTTAAATTTTTTATTTTTTAAATACTTTTGCATCGCATAATTAAGGTAAAAAACAAAAATGGAAAAAGGTAAAATACTATGGCTTAGATAAAATTAAATTTTGAAGTGAGAATTCAAACTCTAAAATGTTTTTCCACTTAGGAAAAAATGGGTTAATTTCACCTAACATTCTTAACCTTTTAAGTTATTATCGATTACGTTCTCAACTTTTGATTTTCCTTCTGAACGTCCTCAACTTTTGATTTTCCTTCTGAACATCCTCAACCTTTCAAAATGTGACACATAAAGTCCCTGGGACGGAAACTGTTTATCCTTTCATTAAGTTTGGGGTATTATGATAAAATACAAAAGATAAATATCTTAATATTTATAATATATATTTAAAAAAAACTGTCTGAAATGACAACCTTGCCCCCTTTTTGGCTGTCGTTTCTGGCAGCCAAAATGGGGAAGTCTCCCTCGCGGTGCCGCCGGAAATGGCAGTATTTTTGGTTGCCATTTCCGACAACCATTGAACCCAATAGCTATTGGAAATGGCAGCCAAATGGCAGCACTCGCGGGAGTCTCCCCTTCGCTACCATTTCCAGCTGCCAACACCCCCCTTCTTCTTTTTTTTTAAGTATTAAAATATTTTGTTTTTCATATTTTACTATAATACACCCAAATTTAACGGAAGAATAAATGGTTTCCGTCACAGTGACCTTAGGTGTAATGCTTTTGAAAAGTTGAGGATGCTCATAAGGGAAATTAAATGTTGGGGATGTAATCGATAATAACTTAAAAGGTTGTGGACGTTAGGTGTAATTAGCCCCAAAGAAAGTTTACCAATGTTATTGTGAAAAGAAGTTTCAGATTATTATATTATATGAAGTTATGTTTGATGGAATTGATAATGATTTTCTTGATTCATTAGTTCATTATATGAAATTTAAATGTGAACAACGGAAGTAAAACCACAAATAAAATTATAACTATAGGCCTGTTTGGTTAAGTTTATAAAGTGAATTTATAAAGAGAATTTATAAAGAGTAAAAATGAGTGGTGGAGATTTAATTAAATTTAAAATGTATGGTGATTGTTGAGTAGTTATCAAATCAATGATATGTGAGTTTATAAATAGAAAAAATAAAGATAAACAAACAAGCTCTATATTATTTATTTATTTATTTATTTATTTATTCATGTTTAGTAAAATTTTATATTGAATTTGTGCTCCATTAGTTAAATGTCATGGTTCTGACAATGTCTTCATGTTATTATGAATAATTCAAGTTCAAGATCTATTGTCACTCTATTATCTATATCCACAATAATTTTCTAACACTCATATGATAATATGAATGTGTATGTAAACCACGTGAATATACACATTTTTTTTTATTTATAGTCAACAGTTGTCTGAAAAGCAAAAATAATGGTTATTTTTCCTGAGACAAATTCAAACTCAAATCTATTATTACAGCTGACCTTGGGTGGGTCTCACTGCGGTTTCCCGCCCAAGCTCTGCTGGGTTTTTTATTATTTTATTTTTTTTGACCCTTGAATTATGTAATTTCACGGACCATGGGATTAGCGATCTGGAGGAAGACACTGTGGGGCTTTCACGCGCACCTCTCTGTCTCTCCTCTATCCAGGCTTCCTCTCTCTTCCCCACGATCTCATCTTCTTTCTTCCTTAAACCCTATTATCTATGCATAAATTTTCTTTATTTGTGGTTGAATCTCCTTTTCTATCAGCTGTCTCACAACCATCTGATTGTATTTGGCAGACGACACAATCGACGATCTCTAGATTTTTCTTTTTTCCAGCCGTCGCAGCTCCGATAGTGACAACGGCTTATCCAGTAAAATTTCTTTTCTGGGTTTTAACTACGTTGGGCTTGTGGCTTTCTGGAAATCAATCTTCACTTCCGACATGAGCTTTGTCGAAGAATTTGGAACATCGATCATCGAGGTGATATGAAATCCTTGCCTTCCTTTTCATGGTTCTGAATTTTTTGTAGCATTTTCCTTTTCTATTATGCTCTTTAGGTAGCTCTAGATATTCTAGCTCTTTGGTATTTTGCTTCATAATAATAAGGGAACATTCGTGTACTAGGAAAACCTCTTGATCTACACGGTTGTCATCTTCTTCTGTTCTTGCATTTTTTTCTAGAAAACACACTGTCTTGAACATTCGTGGACGAATGCTCTTAGTAATAGTAGTAATAATAATCATAGTCAAAATCAGCATATCAGGGAATAGCAGCAAGCTAAGATCAGTGACATTGTTGGTGATGGAATATCTTCCGATCTTGTAAATGGGTTAATTATGGAAAAGGCTGGAGGCCCAGGTGGTCTTGATATCTTGATATCAACCATGTTGAAACTGAATTGCAAACTTCTTTAAAAGAGTAGTGTTAAATACAAAGAGGCAAGCAATTCAATTATAGTGGTAGTGCATTTTCTAGAAATTGAGCAAGGGTACTGAAAGAAAAATACAAAGAGGTACATGATTTTGATTTATCAAAAGATAGCACCAATTTGTAGGATTTATATGCAGCTATGCCCCAATTAATAACTTGAGATAAAGTTTGATATTAGATTCTGAGCAATTATCTGTAGGTTTCCTCTATTAGAGAGAGTCATTCAGATGAGAGATTTTCTATTTTCACAGGAACAAAAAGGCTGCATCTAAGGGCAGAGACTAGAGAGGATATAATAGCATAGATGGAAGCACTACAAGCTGTGAAGGAGATGTTTTGGAGAAACTCCAACAGTGAGTTAATGGCACATCTGAACAATGCTGCCGTCTGAACTGAAAAGTTGAGACAGAGATTGTTGGAGAAAGGTGTACCCGAGTCTGTCATTCTGGACATCGAGCAGATTATGGTAAATGAGTTTGCATCTCTGCAGAATCAATTGATGCTGCTGAAGCAGAAGCATTGGCTGATCAAGGGCATTTTGCCGCTGTTAGATGTGCATTTTATAACTGACAGGAAAACTTTATGGCAAGGTTGATTCGAAATGCTTATTTAGGTTCCCCCTCCAAGAAATTGTGCATATGATGGCTTATTTAGTTCCTTTAGTTTACTTTTCCTCTCTTTTCCTTTTCATTGTTTTTGGTTGGTAAAGGGGATTGAAGGTTCATATTTTTTGGGCATCCCTACTTACTTCATTTTCTTTCCTGATCTGATTGTGGTGTAGCTACATTTTGTGGGGTGTATTAGAAATTTATGGTATAGATTCATCTTCTGAAAGATCATCTGTGACAAGCTTCTCTTGGAAAGCATGTGTAGCTTTCTTTGTTTCACAAGGAATTAAGAGTAAGATGAACAACAGTAAAGCTATATTATTTGATAGCAGAATGTGGCATTGCTCAAGTTTTCACCCTTTCTCGTGATCAAAAGCACCATTATTTACTGTGAATTTCAGGTATACTTTTTCTTCTATAAATGATGTTGATTTTTCTCCATTATTATTTCATTTTTCTTCTCTTTGGAATGATGATGTTTTTTCTCTTTTAGATTATAGTGACTTCACATTTACTTTTTATCGAAATATTTACACAATGCATTAGGCTTATTTTTGGGTTAATGAATTAGTATTAGTAGAGTAGCTATGAGTTTCATTTCTTTTCTTGTGTTGTTTGATTTCCGTTGCTTTTGTCATGTATGAGATAAGTTCTTTCTCGGATGCTTAATTTTTTGTTTAGTATGAATTGGATTTGTTTGCTTCTAGATTGCCCTCTATTTATCATGTTCTAACTGTGTTTGAAGATAAGGATTGCTACCGTGATCATATTTATTATTTATTATATTGTATTATATTTGTGAAATACAAATACTTTTTTATATTAGAAGCTTCTTTCTCTTACTTGAACACAATGATCATGGTCTAATTTTGTAGGTTATGCGTCATACTGACAATAATTTGGCTTTCCTAGGGATTTCGATTTCCATCGTAATTAGTAAAAGGTCATGAACTTATTAATTAAGAGAACTAAGTAGCTTAATATCATTATTATTAACTAAAGATCATCTGTATTTTGAAATTTGTCCACACTACATGTCCAATACTATTAGTTTTATTTTCTTACTGTGTATTTTTAGAATGCTTTCATGCGTAGTGGCTATTCAATTTTTAGAGTGAGAATCTACCTCTCTCTCTCTCTCTCTCTCTCTCTCTCATACATGATTGTATCTTCTAATAGTGTTTTCAGTTTTTCTAGATATAATTTGCATAATGATTATAAGCATAGTTTCTCACCAAAATGGTAGCAAGCATTTTCTTTGATTAAGAATTGGTAATCTTTGCCCAATCAAAGTTTTGAATTAAACTTTGCTATTTTCCATGTTTCTAACTAAATTGATTCCCTTAGGTAGTGCGAGGCTCCCCCGAAGCTGCTAATTTCTTTGCCCTTTAACAAAATAATAATTTCTTTGTCAAATGGATATAAGCATATTTTTTCTTGATAAAGAAAAACATTTATCTATTTTGATCTTTTGTATGATTGCGTCATGGAAGTCATCTTTCTGGCTATACTGTGGATTATATTAGACATAACTTTTTACTTTCAAATCAGTCTGTATTAGGTGAAAAAAATAAAAAGGAAAATTGAGTTATTCTACCTTCTTGGTAGGTTGGTGCTATTGTTCCATATTGCTAGCAAACCTAAAACCCGTGTGGTAAATCATCTATAGCCATAAGTACCCATTCTGTTGCTTTTTACATATCAAGTAGATAAGTTTATAGTGGCATATTTCTGTCTACTTGGATATGCCTTCTGCAAAGTTATGATTATTGGTCAACACGGTAGACATAATATGTAAATACTAAGATACTGTTCTGAATTTTCTTTATGGCATTGCTGGAATATATGAAAAACTAATAATCTTGGATTCTTCCATCTCAAAATAATAATGATAATCATCATCATCTTGCCATCTTGGCTTCTGTAGTGAGCATATACTTTTCACCATTTTAGTCATGCAGCAGAAATACGAATCTTAAGTGGGAGATGAGAATCATTTGGCTATTTATTCCATTTTTAATTGCTTCTATGGATTCTATTTCTTTTTTCCTAGAGTGGTTGGTTACAAGAAAAACATGGCCCTTCTTTTCTTAAAGTAATCTTATTGACCAAGTCTTTCATATCTGTTTCTTAGTCCAATTAGCACATGAAATTATCACATTCGAGACAATCTCTAGGACATGAAATAATTGGTAATATGGTACATTTGATTTGGAACGAGATAAAATTTCTCTCAAGCTGTTTTTTAATGTTTTTTTTCCTTATGATTCACATTAAGCATTCATGTTATTTGATTCTTAGAATTGTATTACGATATCTCTCTTGGGCGTAACATGGTTGCTAACATGAGAAGAACTATGTAAAACTTTTAACAACCCATGATTGTATACTTCTAATGGTGTTTTCACTTTCTGCAAAGTAATTATTATTCGTCAATACGGTAGACATAATATGTGAATACTAAGATATTGTTCTGATTTTCTTTATGGCATTGCTGGAATATATGAAAAACTAATAATCTTGGCTTCTTCCATGTAAAATAATAATCATCATCATCGTCGTCCTCTTGCCATCTTGACTTCTGTAGTGAGCATATATTTTTCTCCATTTTAGTCATGCAGCAGAAATAGGAATCTTAAGTGGGGAGATGAGAATCATTTGTCTACTTATTCCTTTTTTAATTGCTGCTATGGATTTTGTTTCTTTTTTCCTAGAGTGGTTGGTTACAAGAAAAACATGGCCCTTCTTTTCTTATAGTAATCTTCTTGACTCATTCATATTTGTTTCTTAGTCCAATTAGTGTATGAAATTATCACATTCGAGACAATCTTTGGGACATGAAAAAATGGGTAATAAGATACATCTGATTTGGAATAAGATAAATTTTCTCTCAGGCTGTTTTTTTATGGTTTTTTCCCTATGATTCACATTAAGCATTCATGTTATTTGATTCTTCAAATTGTATTTCGATCTCTCTTGGCATAATATGGTTGCTAACATGAAAAGAACTATGTAAAACCTTTTGTTTCCCATGATTGTATACTTCTAATAGTGTTTTCAGTTTTACTAAGTATAATTTGCATAATGATTATTGGCATAATTTCTCACCAAAATGGTAGCAAGGATTTTCCTTGATTAAGAATTGGTAATCTTTTCCCAATCAAAGTTTTGAAGCAAACTTTGCTGTTTTCCATGTTTCTAACCAAATTGATTCCCTTAGGTAGTTTGTGGCTCCCTGGAAGCTGCTAATTTCTTTGCCCTTTAACAAAATAATATTTTCTTTGCTAAATGTAAAATAGGCGTAATTTTTCTTGATAAAGAAAAACATTTATCTGTTTTGAGCATTTGGTTGTTAACATTTCATTGTGCTTAGTTAAATAATGGTTTTCACCGTTTTTGTTTCTGAACAGATTGTAATTTGAATGGAATTTCAATTTGGAGCCTAAAAAGTTGATAAAAATGTCTTCAGTGCCTCAAATTTGGGGAATGCCTGTAAGATTGGTAGCTTTTTTTCGTAAGACTCTTCTTCATTTAACATTGAGTTTTGTGCTTATTTTAATTTAATGGTTGGAGAAATGATACGTGAACAATATGATTTAAATAATTAACTTCAGGTTAGTTTTCTTTTTAAAACGATTTTCATTGTTGTGTCTTGTATTTATTGATAACTATCTTATTTAATTTTATGAGAACTTTTATATTATTGGAGCCAGATTACTTTCCTGCGTATTTTCTTCTATATGATCTCATCAAGGCTGTAGAATTTTCCTTACTAGACAAGAAATAAACATTATACCTTTAGGTTCCTCATTGTTTGCGAAAGGAGTTAGGAAATGTGTTATAGGTTGTCACTGTGCTCCTTGCGTGATGCTTATTATATGAGGCAATTGGCCTGAGTAAATTGGTCCATTAACTATTAAAAAGGAGTTAGGGTTCAGCTAATTATCTTCCTTTTTATGGTAGCATTATTGGAAATTAAAGCTGCAGAAGGGGATAAAGACATAGGAGTTGTGAGAAGTTCTATTTGTGAGAAGACATCAGAGTGAAAACATAAATTTGACAAGGTTTTTTCACTTTCGAGCTAATGCGTTGATTTGCATACTTCATTTCTGATTTAAAAAAAAAAAAAAAGAAAAAGAAAAGAAATTATATTGTTCTTGAAGGCATGGAAAGAAGTAGTTGAAAGGCTTGGGTAAAAAGAGATTTACAGTTTTTATTTGTTATTATCATTATTTGCTGAATTGTGCAGAATTTGGCCAAAAATTAACTATGTCTCAGTTAAAATAAAGTTTCCTTTTTAAAAGGTAATCCCGTATCTTTACTCTGTGTCTCTTTTTCTTATTTGATTATTGCCTTTCCTCATTTATTACTCTAAGTTGATTAAATTATGTTGGTCAATTAACTCACTTCTCGTGGGTTTTAATCTGTGTTTCCAGTAAAAATTAGAGTTTATATTTGTTTGTTATTTTTTTAAAATATATGTATTCTGGATATTTTGTGGTGATTAATGTGAACTTTAGTCCAATTTCAGTTATCTTTAGCTTTTACTGTATTAATAATATTTGTATCACGCTAATAAAAAATGATGAGTTGTAGCACGATAAACCATATAGTGAAAAGCAATCCCTCATGCATTGTTGCCTTAGTTGAGATGGCCTAACGGTGTCAAAAGTCAATTACTGTGAAGATTATTTTAGGATGCTGTAATCATTTTCCAGTAATACAAATTTAGGATCATTTTTTTTAGGTGTTGAACAACTCTTTCTTTGGGTTAATAATGAATTAGTAATCTAGATTGGACTTCTTAATAATGTTCATATTACTAGGTTGATTAGTTATGAAGTTTATATTTGGTTCATGTAACACCAATTATTCGTGTATGTTAGGATGTGTATTAAGTTATTATTTTTTAAGTTACTTTGTATGTTGTATTTGTATGTTATTATTACTAAATTCGTGTATGTTGTGTATTAATTTATTATTTTTTAAGTTATTATGTTAGGATGTGTGTTGAGTTATTATTTTTTCCCTAAAAGTTATTATTCTTTTACAACTGCATTGCAGTTGTGAAATTGCTCAATTGAGCTCATTACTTTTTTCAAGGCAATCGAATTTGTAAGTATGCAGCCTATCAATCTATGGTCGTACTTGACTCTAGAGGTCGGAAAACCCTCTCGTCTCTTCTCTTCTCTATAATTTTCTATATCCCTATTATTTTGTGTAATTATTCTTTTTTGACATGTTACTTGCATTTCTTGCACCAATGGAGGAAGCATTCCACCATTTTATTGTATTTACAATTATCAACAACAATCATTTTTTTGGCAATGGCAATTAATTTAAATATAATAATTCTCTGGATTCTACTAAAAAGATGTCATATAAGAGTATATTTCACTAAAAAAAAGTATATTTCTCCAATAGCATATCTACTTTTAAAGAGCATATATTTCAGTAAATAGAGAATATCTTTAAGTATGTAGGAAATTCCAACTTGCTATATTTCTTGAATTGAATATAAGTAATGGATGAGTTAATTGGAGAATGTAGCTATACCATTTGCATATGGCTTGGGAATGTTATTTGCAATTAGTCCAATTGGATTTATTTACTTTGAAGGACATTGAGGGAAATTTGTTGGATGAAATAGATCGTGATTGGCGGGTTCTTTTATCTTCATTTCATTCAGTGATATGGCCAGAGTATTGTGAGTTTCTTAAGTAGAAAAAAGGGATTGAAAGCTGAAAGTTTGTCTTTCTATGTGAATTTCGCTGATGTTAGATAATGCATGATTTTGTTTGAGAGTGCTGATTTTGCATTGGTCCTGTTAGAAAAATTATTCTTAGCTTCTTTACACGGTCTCTAGCAACCCTACTCTCTAATTTGTCTTTGTGTTGAATTAGTTTGCTTTATCTCTAAGAGTCTCTATACAATAATATGTTTCTATTTTTTTATTTTACATGTATATAAAGAAATTTCACACAATTTATACTGATTGAAATTGAAAGAATTATCCTTTTAAGGGGAAAAATAGAAAAAGAAAAATGAAGGAAATTGAAAGAATTATCTTCTATCATGTTTGTGTTAAGATGTTGTCTCGTATAAAGTAGAGTTTCATTAGAATATGCATATTTGATGTTATTTTGATAATTGAGTTTTGACGGTTTTGTCAATATAGTTTATTTATTTTTAAAAATATATACTTTTCGTGCATCGCACGAGTACATAAAACTAGTCTAGTACAAAAGGAGCCGTGATCCTCAACGACATTGTTAACCAACAAATTTAATTATACCCTTTTTGAACTTCCAATTCCAAATCCCTTGCTGGCTATATAACTTTGGAGTAAAGTTTATTTTACTATTGGAGGAAATTCAAGGAAAAAGTAGAATGTAGCATATATAATTATAATAATCATGTTGGTTTTATTGGAGCCTAATCATATGATAGGATAAATAATGCACCTGTCAGATACATAGTAGGATAGTCTTTTGACCGGAATCCGGTCCAAAGTCTCTTTATATTGTGTCTGAAAAGACGTGCTTTCCTTAATCCCAATGCCACACGCTTACTGCATTTTCCATTATTTTCCCCAAATCCAAACTAATTTGTGGAAAATCAAAATACATATCATCATTATAATTTGACGATATTATAGAGCAAAAAGTGCATGGTAAGAATTTAGCGGATATTTAAAATTTGTTATTGTAATTGAGTTGTCGTTCACATATAAAATTAAAATCACAATGTGAAGATTACAAAGAGAATCGAACACCACGAAACGTGTTTTAATTGTATAAAAGGATATTCAGTTTTTATTTAGTGTTGCACTCGTTTGTGTCACAAACACTTTTCCAATAGTGATTTTGTGTTGGTCTAAGATTATCAACAGTAAATGATTATCGTCCTAATATATATACATATATATATATATATGGTCAGAAAAATGGTCAAAAATGAGATAACAAACAAAAAAATGAAGATCATAATTAAAAGATACAGATAGTATTATCACACTAATAAGCATATATCAGGAACAATAGTTGCAATAATACAAGATATTGAAAAAAAATGATGTAAATATAATTTCTCATTGTTTTCCTTTATGCGATGACATGACACTAATATCCTACATTAGTGGTATCGAACAATTCTAGCACTTTTGAAAGACAATTCAATATAAGATATGTTGTGGAAAAAATCCCACCGGTTCAACATAATTTTGGAGCTAAATAAAAAAATAAATTAGAGCTTTTGAATTTACATGTGAGTTTTTAATTGAGTATAAATATCAAATTCAATACTGTTTTAAGTACCAGAGTTTTTTCATTTAAGTGTATTTTAAGAATGCCAAGTTGATGTCAAATTATCGTCCCCGTAGAGTAGTTGACACGCTGCATGAAGCATGGGGGGCTGGTTTTAGAAATCTGTGCATAAAAAAGCTTGGGTTTCAATTAAATGCAAAATTTGTCACATTTCGGCGTAAAAACAAAAGTATCCTCAATTACTATGCATTCTATTCATGAAATGTCAATTTTTACGCCCTTTTTGCTGGTATTCAAATTACTAATAAAAGAGAAAAGGAACAGAATGAAGTGGAATCCGAAATTCAATGCAATTTGAGTCAAATATATCCGTTAATTTCTTGTCTGAATCTAATTAAAAATTTTCCCCAAGTAATTTCAAGACTGACAAAGTGTTTGGCAACTGCATGAGATTATAATTTGAATTATAATCTGCGACATGTCATTATTTTATTAGTTATTTTTGTAAAAAGTAAACAATTGCGACTTGACTTTTACTTTTTGACTTTTTGAAAAAAGTGAAACCAATAAAATGATACCGTGTGGCAGATTATAATTCGGGGTAATTGCCAAACACTTTGTGAAATTCAAATTAACTTTCTCCCTTATCTTGATATTTGTCCGTTTATTTGCATAATAATAACAACTCGATTGGAGAAATGCAACACATACTTCCCTTTCATCATTTTCTTTACTCACACACTTGATCAACTTCAACTTGATAGTTTAGAATCGTTATGATTATTGGATGACATTTGCAAGTCTACAAGAGTAAATTTTATCTCGACTCTAGCAAAATCGAAACTTTATAATTGCAAACGCCTCTTCAAGAAACATTACTTTCTAGTGATAGATCAAGAAGTCCTCGTCAGGATTGAGGACCGAGTGTCATCATCCTTTGGTGAATCCAAGTTCAAATTCACAATTTCAGATAAATGGATTCTCCATTGTTGAAAAGGAGAAGAAAAAGGAGATGCTGATGCTTCTTAGATAAGAACCCTATTTATTCCATAATGGCAAACACCATTATACTAAATTAACATTTCCCTGGTCCCCTCTTCTTCAAAAAGCAAATTCAATTATATTCCCATAAATCATCAACTGTTAATTACTTTGCATTTTCCCCAACTTTCCATCTTTTTCTGTAAACTTTCTCTGTTCCCCATGCATCATTCACCAAACATGGACATAGCAAAAAGAGGTTTACTATTTACATAGACTATCTTCCGCTGGGGTCTTTCCAAATTAGCCCTCTTTCTTCTGCACTTGCTATGCAATTTCCAATGGAGATTCTGCATTATTTTACTGTTTTTGCAGTTTCTTTGATATTTTTGCCCAAAGTTTTGGCTGCTGATCGACTTTCTGATGCACTTTTGAGCTTCAAATCTGAGCTTATTGATGATTCCAACAGTTTGAACGACTGGTTTGTGCCTTCTGAAGTGAACCCTTCTGGGAAGATTCTTGCCTGTTCTTGGACTGGGGTCAAGTGCAATGAAAATTCTTCAAAAATTGTGAGTTTAGACCTTTCAATGAAGAATCTTAGGGGTTCATTGTCTGGAAAACAGTTCAATTTATTGGTTGACCTTGTTGATTTGAACCTCAGTCACAATTCTTTCTCAGATGAACTTCCTGCTGGGCTTTCAAACCTCACCAATTTAAAATCCCTAGATATCAGCAGGAACAATTTTTCAGGCCGTATTCCAAATGGGTTTTCCAAATTCCAGAATTTGGTTGTTCTTGATGCATTCAGTAACAGCTTTTCCGGACCCTTACCGGCCGATGTCTCAAAAATTCAGTCCCTCAAGGTGCTGAATTTTGCTGGGAGTTACTTCAGTGGACCAATCCCTTCAGAATATGGCCTCTTCCGATCTTAGAATTCATTCACTTGGCTGGAAATTTTCTCAGTGGGAGCATACCTCCAGAACTGGGGAGACTGAAGACACTGACTCATATGGAAATTGGTTATAACACATATGAAGGAGGAATTCCGTGGCAGTTTGGGAATATGAGTGAACTTCAGTATCTTGACATTGCTGATGCAAACCTTTCTGGCTCAATCCCTAAGCAAATCAGCAACCTTACCAAACTGGAATCACTTTTCCTTTTCAGCAATCAGCTCACTGGAAAGATTCCATGGGAATTGAGCAATATTTTGCCCCTAAAAAGCCTGGATCTTTCAGACAATCTGCTCTCTGGGACAATTCCGGACAGTTTCTCAGAGTTGAAGAATCTTATGCTGCTAAGTGTAATGTACAATAATCTGAATGGCTTTGTCCCTGAAGGAATTGCTAAGCTTCCACAACTTGATACTCTGCTTATATGGAACAATTACTTCACAGGTTCACTCCCTGAAGACTTGGGAAGATACTCAAAGGTGAAATATGTGGACGTTTCAACCAATAATTTCGTGGGAAGCATACCGCCGGATATATGTTCAGGAGGGGAGCTAATGAAGTTGATCTTGTTTTCAAACAATTTTACACTAGGGTTATCTCCATCTCTCTCAAATTGTTCCTCTCTTGTTCGTGTTCGACTGGAAGACAATTCATTCTCAGGTGACATATCTTTGAAATTTAGTAATCTTCCTGATTTATCTTATCTGGACCTGTCTAGGAATAGATTTACAGGAGGAATTCCAGCTGATATTGAACAATCTTCTGGGCTTCAGTACTTTAATGTGTCTAATAATCCAGAACTTGGAGGAATTATACCAGTAAAAACATGGTCTCTGCCTCTTCTTGAGAACTTCTCTGTGGTTTCATCTGGCTTATCAGGAAGCATCCCTCCATTTGAGCATTGTAAATCACTGACTGTAATTGAATTGAGTGGCAACAATTTATCAGGCTACGTTCCGGAAAACATTTCCAATTGTAAGGAACTTGCAAGATTAGATTTGGCTAATAATAACTTAACAGGTTCTATTCCAGTAGAGTTAGGTAAACTTCCTGCTATTGGTGTTATAGACGTGTCTCGAAATAGTTTAAGTGGTCCAATCCCTGCAGAATTTGGAAACTCTTCAACCTTAAAACTTCTGAATGTATCCTACAATGACATCTGGGGTTTAATTCCTCCTCAGAGGACCTTTCGGATGATGGATAGAAGTGCATTTCTTGGTAATCCAAAGCTTTGTGGACCGCCTCTAAGACCATGTCACCATGAAAACATGATTCCAAATGGACTGGAACTGGGAAGTAGAAGAACTCAAAAATTAGCCTGGATTCTGATTATCTGTGCAGTTGTAGTGCTATTCATCACAAGTG
>CAVNYN010236824.1:0-21258 GCA_963692815.1 Nyctanthes arbor-tristis
ATTTTTTATAATTCCGTTGTTATTATTTTTATTATAATTATAATTATAATATTAGTTTATTTGCTATATCTTCCGATCTTACATATATATATATATATAGACACACACACATAAATCAAACCCTAACCACAAATCTCCATTTTTAAGCGCCACCGCCACTGCCGCCGCCGCCGCCGTCACCATCTCCACCACCACCGCCAACCCGTGCATGCCATAACCGCTACCAAAGATAGGCTCGACCTTGGATTAGAGGGTAGAGGCTGCGATATATTTCGCAACAGGCTGCGGCTGCGAACGGATTGCTGCGTTTGCGGCGATTGCTGATTGTTCAGCAGAAGCCAGCGCTGCAGTTTCCGACGGGGCGATTTTGACAGTTCTTTTTCCTTTTTTTATTTTATTTATTTATTTATTTTTTCTCAAAATTTCACATAGCTTCATGCAAACCCTCATTCTACTTTTTAAATTTTATTTTTTATTTTTTTAAATTTTAATTACTCTCAAATTAATCTCTGGTGTGCTATTATCTTTAGTTTTTATGGTTGTTACCATGCATGTTTTATTGTTACTGAGCATTTTTTGGTAACAGCGTTTTTACAATGGTTGTTACTGTAATTTTATTGGTAACACCTATATTTTGGTTTTGTTATCCCCATACTTTTATTGTTTTTGTAATGGTTGTTACTATAATTTTAGTGGTAACACCTATATATTTTCGGTGTTTTCAGATACAAGTGACTATTTCTTGTTTTCTTTTTTTCGATTTTTTTTTCTCATGAATGATGTTTGTTACCACCTTTGGAGCTGTTACCATGTTTTTTTGGTTACTGTTCTTTTGTTTTTATTTTTGCATGACTTTTTGATTTGTTGTTACCATTTTTTATTGAGTTTATTTGGTTGCTATGTTACCAAAATTTTTTTCCATATTACGATGTGTTATGTTATTTTTTGAGTTTTTATTACTAGTAACACAATTTTTTCCATGTTACCATGTGTTATGGGATCTTTTTTTTTTATTACAGATTTTAGTACTAGTTTTTTTAATGACTTAGTGGCGGCGGCGGCGGTGGCAACTGTTGTGAACGGCGGTGGTTTTGTAGTAAAAGCACTACATATTAATTATTATAATAATTATCATATTATATTATTATAATAGTATTAATAATAATAAAAATAATTATTATTATAATTAAATCTAGTAAAAAACTGAAATTAATTAGAATTTAGTAGGAGTATTTTTACAAGTTGGGGGGGTATTTTTACAAAAAGTTTCAAAACACAATGTACTTTTCAAAACCATATAAACAATAGGGATTTTTTTATCTAAAAAGCCCTTTTCTTTATCTCATTCCCAGTTTAATTACCCATTTAGTCTAGTATTCGTCAGCTTAATAGGATAGGGTACATGTAGATATCGAGTTTGGTGGGTTTTTTTCAACCCATACTTGTAACGATAAGAAAAAAAATTTAACTCTAACTAGACTACTCCCTTATCCCCAACTTAGTGCCCTATTGCAACAAGAAAAACCTATCAGATTTCCTCCCAAACTCTCAATTCCACTCACATTGGGACTCATCTCCCTGCTCATACTACATATACGCCCACATACATACACAGGGATACACACACGGCAGAAAAACAACCTGCAAATCGCAAGGTATTCATACAACTCACACACAAAAAAATCGGTAGCCACTGCTGCCTATTCCCCGAGCCAAAACCGCAGCCGTTGTCCCCTCCCCCAATCTGCCGACCGAACCAATCCTCGCACCACAGCCCCTTCGAAACCCGATACAAACCATACTCCCTCGGCCACGACTGCCTCGCGTCGCTCAAACCACCACCAAGTCGCGACTGCCTCCCAGCGCGTCTCTGGTCTACCCCTCGAACCCCAGCCGCGACTCTCTTTTGTCGCTCAAGCCACCCCCTTCTCGAACCGCAGCCGCCGCGACGGTGCACCACCACCACCACCTGTCGCTCGACCGAACACCACACCCGAGCCACACCAAGAACCCCAACCTGCGACCCCCCTCTTTGTCCCCCAAACCTCGCCCGAACACATCAAACCCCCTTGAGCCTCCTCGTGCCTCTAACCGAACCTGTCCGCGGCCACCGCGCCAGCACACCACCACCACAGCCACCGCTACTCGTCCCTCGATCGACCCCCCTCTTTCTTTGATTTTGCTCCGAATTCAGGCTTAGGGATTAAAAAATGGGTCCAATTTTGCATCCCAGGTCCCCACGTTTTGGGTCTGCGTCTTGTTAGTCCCTAGAGTTTGCTTGATGTTTAAATTAGTCTTAAACCTTTCAATTTAGCAGAGTTCAGTCCCTTTAGTTTTAAAAGAGTCTAAGTTGGACCAAAATCTTTAGGTCCAATCAATTTTAATCCTTTGGTTTTCAAAATACTCCGTTTCAGTCCCCAAAGTTCCAGTTTCATCAATCATAATCCTTCAGTTTTGAAACACTCTATTCTAGCACCAAATATTTTGGAAAACTATACTCCACTCCAAAACTTTTATAAATTCACATTTAAAATTCATATTTTTATTTAATTTCAAAATTTCTAACTTAAACTATTAAATTTTGTAGACGAGGCGCGAGAGTAATTAATCAATTTCAAGAATTCTGCTCAAACTTGAGAAAGCTCATTTGAGGTAGGTTCTTCTTTTAGAAAAGTTATTTATTAAAAATGTGCGCATTATTAGTTAACTTATATGGTAATTATGTGCATTAAACTGCGATTATAAGAAGTATGAGATATACATGAGATTATTTATGAAGAATGAGAATATTTGCTAGCATGAGAACTTGCATATTAAATGCATGAGAACGTGCATCTTGAATGTACGATATTATCTGAGAACTGAGATTCTATCCATTGAAAACTTAATTGCATGTTTATATGTGATTTGCTGTCTAAGTTGACTTTTATATGCGCTGAACCTACTGAGTATTTCTATGAAATACTCACCCCTTTCATAATTTGATAATTTTCAGATCCTGGAGCCGGAAGCGCGTATGATGGTGGATATTGATTAATGACTAGACCTTTATTAATTTTAGAAATTTTTAAGATTTTATTATCAAGACTTTATTCCATTTAGTTTGGGAATTGTTTTTGTTATAAAGAACAGATTTTAATTATTTATTGAAATAAGAATTTCCGCACTTTACCGTTAGTTTTAAGCAGCCATATTATTTGAAAAGTTGTTTTGAAAAGTTTTAACTAACGTTCCGGGTATTCAGAGCTCGGGGCGTTACAATACTAAAGTTACTTAATAGCATTCCATATCAAGTAAGCACATCATAATAACTATTAGTAACAACAAGATAATTAAAACACTACAGTTCAATGTGGATAATTATATATTACTTAACATTTCGTACTAATATTAGATATAATTGATTTAGTATCTTCCTGTGCAACGCACGAGTGCGAATCTAGCTATATTAAAAGAAAAAAGAATTATTCTCAAAATTCAAGGTGAAGGTTATCAAAACCTTAAAATGTCAGCCCTTACCACTTTAAAGTTATCACGGCACATCAATAATGAACAATAATTAGATAAATTACAATAACAATTGTTCATTTTTTTTTGGGTATTTTTTTTTCATGTGCTAGCTAGAAGGAAAAAATTTAGTAGTGTGATCTATGCTTCGTAATTGGAGCAATTTCAACAATCTCGACTCTCAAGCATATTTTTTTTTTTTGAAGGGAAAAATTAGCCTTTATAAACTAAGATAAATCATGTCCCATGACCCCAGAGAGGAAGAAAGGACAAGAATCAATCCAAATATAAGAAAGAGAAAAGGCTAAAGATTGGGTTGCAACGGTGTGGGCAACCTTATTCACCTCGCGACAAATAAATTTGCACGGACCACAATCCAAATCCGCTAACACCGATCTAATCTTCCCATGCAAGAGACCAAATGGGTGGCAGTCAGAAGCATTGAGCAAATGAGAAATAACCACTAGAGTCTCCGTAAGCTCGACCGAAGGACGTCCAGTCATAACCTTTGCCAGTATATTTAGATTTAAGAGAGAATTTTTTAAGTTTCTCCCACAAACTCTTTATTTGTAACTCTTTGTTTTACCTTTTTCCAGAAATATTTAATATGTATTCTTTCATTAAAAATTACTAAATCTCTCCCAAAAAGATGGTTCTATTCTTTTTACACATAGATTAAGAAAAGTTCATTTAATAGTATTAGAAAAGTAAATTTTAATATCATTTCTCTATTATACCTTTTCATTTATTAATTATTCCACTTTAGTAATTCTATTTTTTTTATAACTGTATACATTAAATAAGGGAATATAAGAAACTAATAATTCAGCTACTTTTTCAAAAGGAAACCGGACTATATTCTGGGATGGACGAAGAAGGAAAACTAGACCATCTTTTTAGGATGCAAGTAGTAATATATATTTATATTTTTATATTATAATGGACTATGAAACTAATAAATTTTTATTCAACCAAGAAATGGTTATCAAAATATGTTACTATTTAATTATAGAGAACGGATGAGGCTCTCCAAATTTGAAGAGTTAAACTTACTCTCTAATTGAAATTTTTGGAATAGAGAGCTTAGTTTTATGTTTTGACACTTTAATGCAACGAGTATCTTGAATTTACCATTGGAGATGCTCTTAAGAAGAGAAATTCTGGTATTTTACAAACCATCATTAATTAAAAAGGTTGGGTAACTCAGATTTTGTGTTAGGCCGTTCTTGAGGCATAAAAAACCTTTTGAGTCTTTGATGGTGTTCTGATTTAAAAAAGAATATATACATGAACACCGACCATTTAGAGTACAATATAAGAGGTTGTAATTTAAAATTACATTTGATTATTTTAGGCATCCTAAGACACATGCGGACATGCTCTAAATAAAAATTGTGATTGACTAATTGAAGATTCTTAAAGATGATTGGGTTAGATTAGAAACTTAAAGCACACAAATTGAGTCAATTTTGGCATTTTTTTTTCTTTTTTGCTTTTCTCAGCGATCGATATTAGAGTTGGAAAACCTAATAATTTCAGAATAAGAAACAAAGCCACGATGTTATTATAATATTTTTGTTAAATAATATATGGCACTTTTCTTGTATATAAGTTAGTCAATGGCACGTTTGGGCAGACTTATGAAGTGATATGTGTATCCTTTAGAAGCGTCAACTTCACCTCTTTACAAGAGAATCAAGGGGCTTTAATAAATTAATCTCTCTTTACGTGATTAATTGTCAACCCCATGTGTAATAATTATTGTGACGTGTTTGGACGTATATATAACGTGTTTGGAGAATTGAAGGAGCCGCTTTAATTTTGACGGAGATTCTCAATAGAATTGGAACATATCTAAGATGTAATAATAATGAAGTATGGAAATTGATGAGTACGGAAATTTGCATTTATTTGATACTTATAATTTTTGGGGAAATATTTGATACTTATAATTGTGTTAAAGTATATATTAGAATTAGCCAATTAGGGTATGTATGCTCTTTGAGAAAGAAAACCAGATTCTTGAGCAAATTATCTTGGAGAATTTCATATAGTTTTCAATTACTTACGTTGTGTTCAGATCAACATGGGGATGTTATCTTTGCCTTTTGCTGAAGTTCACCGGAGCGTACTATTCTTGAAGCTGAATTTAGGGGAATTCCCTATCTTAGGAATGTTGGCAGATAAGTGATCTTTAGAGGTATATTTTTTATTTTTTGATTGAGTCGATTTGTAATAGATTTTAATAGTTGCATGCATGCATTTTATAATTTGTTTTTGAATTGTATTTTCATTGAGAGGTAAGGCTCATTACGTCCCCCTCTTTCATTATACCTCTCTTTTTTACATTAATAAAATTGTAACGTAGGCTTGGATTTTAGAGCCCACTTAAATTACTTCCCAAAAGCAAAATAATAATAATAATAATAATGATGATGATAATAAAATAATAAAATAAATAGTAGTGTTCAAAGCTTGGGTTGAAGAAATTTGGTGCAAAGATCTTTGATATCAAGACTTTATTCTCATCATCCGGTTATGTACTTCCATCTATTCTATGATATCAAGATGTTTTTGGAACAAGCAACGTAGCTTAGTTGAGATTCTAGTTATATATGTGTTTGATGAATTCGACTTAATTTGTATTGATTAATTTTATGTTAAATCTATATATAATTGTTCATAAAGCTTTTATTAGCTTGACCAATTGATGAATGATTAATTGATTTGTAGTTGAATTTGAGACAAGGAGACATAATTAAAAGATCATTAACTTGTGAAATTCAATTGGTAACATGATTAGTTGATGTCAAATCGATGAATGAATGTGCAACTATGAAGATAAGCAGATTGTGTGAACTTAATATTAATTTCTTCTCAAAAAGTGGATTATGTGAACTTAACATTTAACTTTCTTGTTTTTAAAATTATTTCCTTTTGCTTCAAAAAAAAAAATTTCTTATATTTGAATTCAACCAAATCAATATTCGAGTTTCAAAGAAGTCATGAATTGTTAATTTCAGTACTTAATTGCATTCCATGTGTGAAACCAAGACTCTTTGTCTATTATATTATTTTTATTACATATTACATATAGTAGACATGATATCATGCACTTACGATTTTTCACAAAAATTATTACCCAAAGTTCTATGAGTAATTATTTCTCTTATTATGTCATTTCATGACAATCATTTGAATGATCATTATATGTTTATAATAAATTGCATTGTCGAACGCTTTGGCGTTTCCTGACAATCTTACCGGTGCTATATTAATTTATAGGATCATGCTTTAACCTTCTCATGTAAACACCGAACAAGATATCTTTTTTCTATTCTGTCTCTTTCAACGCACGGATAAAGTTAGGCGAAAAAACGAAAAAGTGAGAAAGTAATATAAACAAAAACTGTTGTGTCAACTTTGGGGGACAATTGCAAAATACAAAAGGTTGCAAAATACAAAAGGTTCAAATAAGTTAATTTACTTAAAAGTAAAAATAATTATAATAATTTGTCCAAACATTATTTAAATTAGTGACTATTTTTCTGCAAACCTAAAATTAGTGACTCGAAAGTGCATGAATAAATTTACAAATAAATTTATCTTTCAGCGCGCATGGACAGAACATCTTTAATTCAACACTATTCATCATCTAATCAGAGAGAGAGAGACAGTATACGGAATTCTTAACGTATACCATATGGCTATCGGCATGCCACACCATTCTTTTAGTGTCATAATGATACTAAATATTTGGTTCTTAAAATTTTTTTAATATTGATGTGACTAGTTTTTTTTTAAAGTACAATTACAATTTATATTATAGTAGTACAAATGCGCATATATATATATTCTACTAAAACACAAAGCAAATAAATCAACAATACAAACCCTTATGTAGGAGATTATAAATTACAATAAAACGTAGACGAACCATACATGGGAGAATCGAACCTAAGACCTCTACGTCCTAGGGGTATCAACCTTAGCCCTTTAACTAAATAGGTTAAGGCCTCATTGGCACTTATGTGACTAGTTAACCAAGGTGAAATGGCTACTTGACTCTAAATAAGATGCCATATATAGATCACAAGTTAGATCTAGGGATTATCAATTTAGGATCTAAATTGAATTTAGGGCTATTCATTTACCCTAATTTTTAGATCCCTAATTTGTATTCACATTGCTTTCTTAAATAATTATACTACATTTTTTTTTGTATTACTGAAGAACCCTGGCCTCTTTTCCTCTTGACATTTTTATCTTTATTCCACTATGTAGATACATTTTTTCTTGCAAGTTTTTCCCCGAATCCATCATTAGTTACCGCCTCACATGTAATTAAGATCATAAGATAACGTGTATAGTTGTATTTTTATAGAGGTTATTTTTCTGACTTATTAAAAGATTTAGATGGTCTTCACTGAAAATGTTCAAATATCAAACATCTAGTGCCATATTATCAAACAGATGATATGACATAATATCAATCGTTAATGTGATTTGAGGATGTGTGGTGATATGATGCTATTATACCACATCACTGTCTGGTGGCGTTACAGTACAAGATGTCTGGTGCTTGAATATTCTTATGGTTTTCATAGTAGAGTTTTTGTAATGAAAGAGTCATACTATGTATCAGGGTTGAAAATCAGTTTCTACTCTAATTGATATGTTTACATTAAATTATATGTGGATAATTATAAATATAAAAAAATATCTACATATTCAATATCCAATAAGAAAACCTTAATTAACCTACAGACTGGTCTTCACTCTACATAATAATTATCATCTTAGGTACACAAATTTTTAATTAAGAAAAGGTTAAAGATAAAAGTATAACCCAAAAAATATTTAAGAATGCAAAAGTAAAAATTTGTGATTAATTAAGATAAATGATTTTTTAAAATCAAAATAAGATAAATGAGATTGAATATATATATTTAGAGCATCTCCCATGCTACCCATCAATTGTGGTACTCGTGGCAAATGAAATAAAAAGGAGGAACAAAATGTCTCCAACAAATAATGTGGATTTTAAAAGTAGTGAAATGTTTGTTAATTAATTATTGATTCATAAGGAGAGAAAATAAAAAGAGATAACATAGAAAATAAATTAGTAGACAGTCTCTAGTACATGGTCCAAATCTTGACATTGTGCTAAACATCTTTTAATTATCATATAAGTATTTTATTGTAACTTAACAATAAAATTTTCACAATGGATGATCCATTGGAGACGTTATTGTGTCAGCGGCTGGCCTTACTTGTTAAATAGGCCAATAAGAAAAAAATATAACTACCACTATTAGTGGGTTTCAATTTTGCCTCAAACGGCTCGTGTCCATCTCAATGATTGGTACCATAATACTACTAGTCCCCGGCACTTAGGGATGGCAGTGGAGCAAATTGGGGCAGATCAGCTTCGATCTATTTTGTCCCATGAAAAAATTATTGAACCATGATCTGTTTCACGTTCCTTGATTTACGGATTAGAGTAGATTAGGTCGGACCACAGATTGGGACGGATCATGTTTCTGATTCAAGAAACTATTTTTTTTTTTTTTTAAAAGCCGTACTCTAATATCTTGCAACTTGCATACAATTCAAATGATGAAATCAAACCCCTAAATATATAATATGACCATAAAAATATCATACCAATCTACAAACTATGATAACTCAGTAGTCAATATTTTATACTTGTCATTCATCAACAAAATACTTCTTAAATAATATTGGAGCGGATTGAAACAGATCGACCCCGATCCATTCTACCACACAATATCCACCAGCAGATCATAAATTTTACAGCGATCCACTCCACTTGTCTGCGGATTGAAATTTTTTTTCTTAAACAAATCGGACAATCATGGGTCTAGTATGAGCTGGGTTTTTCTGTATAGTCCTGCTTCTAACATATATTACATAATTATAAGTTATATGATAAGATATATTCGATTAAGTTATGTTCAAATTTTGTATTCCGAGTAACATTTTCATTTCAGCGTTATTATTTTAGAATATCGATTTGGATAAGTTATGCGATTTGGCACCATAATGGTGCTAGTTCTTTCACTATATCCGAATTAGTAAACTGAACATTCAATTTAAATCTGTGCAGTCATGCTTCTAGCGTATGTATGTTTCATAATCTGTAAGTTAAAGGACATACTTCATTGAGTTATACTACATATACACAAAATTTGATTGAGTATATCTTAATAATGGCGATGACTGGTGTGAAAATGATTTAGCACCAGATTTATGGCATCATATGGCACCGTGTTATATATATATATATATATATATATCATATGGCACCGTGTTATATATAGACACACACACACACATATATATATATAGACACACATGATGCTATCGGACTAAGGGATGGTGGGGTGGGCATACTTGGTAATAATCGCAATAATATCATGTTTGAATACTGTATTCAGAGTAATATTTTCATCTCATCGTTATTATTTTACTCCTTCTGTCCTATAAAGATAGGACAATATATATTTTCACACGAATTAAGAGCATCCACGTTAGTAGTGCTAAACTAAGGTATTAGTAAAGTTATTAGTTAACAACTTAAAAATATAGTTACATTGGTGGTGTTAATGAAGTTGTTAAAAGAATCTTTTTAACAACTTTTTAACTTTATTGTTAAAGTTAACAATAATTCTAACAACTCATGTGGCCAATCATATTTATTTTCTTTATTTTTTATATTGTTTATATGTTGGATCAATTTAGTCATGACTCACTTTTAACTTAAAGTTGAATTGGTTAGTTTAACACCATCAATGTGTTAGATATCAATAGTTAAATTTAATATTCTTACATGACACTTAATAATTAGTAAAACCCTACTTTATTGCTTATGTGGACAATTAAATCTAACAACACCAATGTAGATGCTCTAAGAATGCGTAAGTAATGTGGTTGAAACATAATTTTTACTTTATTTTTTCACATATACCCTTATGTCTCATTAACTATTTGAAATATTTTCAATGTATAGGTAGTTGAATAATAATAATTAATTAGGGTACATATGGAAATGAAACAATACATGCTGATAAGATTACGGAAGCGCGTATTTTAATCCAAGCAAGCGAACGTGTCGAAACCTGGAAAAGCCAATATTCCGGCAATAAATTTGGAAATTAGAACTTGTACCCGTTGAAATTTATCACGAACACAAATTAAAAATCTCGCCACAAAGGATTAAAGCCCTACTCCTTTGATAAGAGACACGTAATTTGAATCCACGAAACACGATTTACCAATAAAAGAATTACATCTCTTTAACAAAGACAATGTCTTTAATTCATCATAAAAACTCTCTTCCTCAATTGTATTACAATGAACTCTTTATATAAGGTAAAAATAAAACCTAATTCTTGAAAGAAAAGAAACTTAAACCTAATTCTTGAAGAAAAAGAAACATAATTCTTGAAGAAAAAGAAACCTAATTACTAAAGGAAATATATAAAAATCCGAATTACCAAAATTAAGAATAAAAATAAATAAATTAGAAAATTAGCCATAATTCTGCCAGAATAATTGAAGTGCCGATTTAACCCTCGAAACAATAGAATTTGGCCACAAGACTAGTGGGCTCAAGGGCTTTTGCCCATGAGTTTTGTTTAATGGCTACTTTCTGTTTGGAAAACACATATTATTTGTCCAAATCTGACACTGTTGGCTTTGAATTGACGGATTTATCTTGACCTGTTAATTGCTGGTTGGTTGCCTTTATTGGATCGCATCGCATGCTCAATATGGTCAGTGAACTATCTTTTTAGAATGGATGAAAATAAAATAATGAACTATCTTTTTGAGATGGAGGGAGTATTATATATTGATTTGGAAAATGGTGGTTATATCAACAATATAAATATTTTTATATTAACTATATATATACCACATGTTAATTGTATTTTCATTTATGTTTACAATTTTTTGCATTTAGATCTTCAGCTTTTTTACTTCATAATTTTATCTATAATTCTTTAATAATTACTGTATCTTTCTCTAAAAATTTCGTTAAAAGAAACCCTAAATATTTTAAATAAAAAGAGTTACAAATATAAAAATACAACTCTATGTTTTCTTATAATTTTATTGAACACTTGAAGTAAAACTTTTGATTGAAAGTTATCATTAAGAACCAAGAAGTTCTAACTTCTAAGTGATAGATAATCGAACAAAATAATTACCCAATAATTGCTGATCTCGTTAATCCCTGAACCTCGTCTTTTCTCCAAAATTTGTTCTTCGACTAACAATTTTGTCCCATTTGATATAGTCTAATTTCCCTTATATATTCTCAACTCTTGATAGCATCAAATTTTGATCATTCAAGTTTTCAAAATGAGCAATTAGTCCTCACACTAACAACTGACACTCACTAACAGGGGATCAATTACCTTTTTTTTCTTGGGGAAATACCTCAACTTGAAAATCGAAGCATGAGGTATAAATTTGATTAAAGTGGATCAATTACTTATATTTTATTAGTTCATTTAAAATGTATAACCAATAATGACACCATAAAGTGTCAGCCACTGGCGTTAGAAAATTTCCAATAAAGACTACAAAATTTTGAAGTATGATAAAATTTGCATTTCACGTGAAATTTTTCAAATACTACATGAACCAATAAAATTATAAACATTATGCCCACATATCCCCTCCTCATTCCGTCACCTCATCTGCTAATATCATAGTGGTACAAGAAGATCTTATTAAAAAATTATTAGCATTAGATCCTCATTTTCTAACTTCGAGCAATTTAAGTATTGTAAAAAATTCGTAATACCACCTGCTAGAGGTATTACGAATTGAGGATCCTCACGTAAGTGCTCTTTTGCCTTTTCCCACCCATTTTTCTTGTGGTGAAACTTGAGGTCAGTCTGTCGCGTACTGTTTGGATTCATAAATTTTGGAAAAAAAATTTATTTAATTTTTTCCAACTTAATAATTCTTTTTATCCTTTTCTTCCACCTCAATTCTTTCGAAAATTTCCCGTCCCCAATTCGGTGAGTTGCTTTTTTTTTTCTCCGCTTTTCCACCTCAATTCTTGCAAATATTTCATCTTCAATTTTGGAAATATATATATATATATATATATATATATAAACTTAAATGCCCTTTTTCTTTTTCCCTGCATACTATTTGGACTCGTCAATTTTGGGAAAAAAATTTTCACCTTAATAATTGTTCCTCTCAAAACGGCTGCTGGGAATTGGGGAAGTTTTCTTTTTATTCTTTTCTTCCACCTCAATTCTTCCGAAAATTTCCCGTCCCCAATTTGGTATGTTGCTGCTTTTTTTTTTTCCCCGCTTTTCCTCCTCAATTCTTGCAAATCTTTCATCTTCAATTTTGGAAATTTTTTTGATTAATTTTTTCCACTTTATCTCTTCCTATAAAGATGTTTGGGAAAATTTCTCACTCAATTTTTCCAAAACTCTCCCGTTCCAAACTCAGTAAGTTGCTTTATTTTTAATTTTTTCCCCAACATAAATGGTTGGGAATATTTCTACCTCAATTTCGGAGAGTTTAGTTTTTTCCGCCCCAATTCTTGTCTACTGTGATTCGGTGTATATTTATTTTCATAGATTATAATATGTAACTGATTTATATTTACTGTGATTGAGGTTTTGAATCTCCAATTTATGGCAGGATTCATAAATGAGGCAGAGTTAAATCAAACTGTGATTGGGTAAGCAGACCTAAATTTTTCCTTATTAGAATTTTGGAATATCCTTTAATGAAGCGTGTTTTACCAATCCTGTGTTATATATATTGACACAAAGAAAGGGATAAAAGGATCAAGGATTTTATTTTGGCTACACGCATGCATCTTATTATGCATAAGTCAAACATCTAGGCTACAAAATTGATTCAATTGAGTTCCTTGAACACCGATACTGACAATCATATTGCTATTTTTGCTCGAATCATCAGAAAGTAGAAAGTGCCTTCTAAACAAGACCAATCACAAATTTCATGGCTTGAATTGGTTCTCCATGATATACAAGTTCTCTTGAGTTGTTTTTTCCCCTTTCTGACTATTCCCATGACATTGTTAATTATTCTGTTTAAATGGTTGTGTCCATTTATGTTCACTGACTTTTATTATTTCTTCTTCTTTTATTGTTTCATGTATTTTCATATTTCAATATTTTCGTATTTCTTTTTCTTTTTTATTATTGCATTATGTTGATGTTCATTATTTTACTTTTGAAAGTAGTTTCTTGTTGTCATACTCGAGTTTTTATTTAAGTAGCTTTATTCTCTGAGCCGTGTCATTCAAGTTTTCTTGGCCTATGATATTTTATGGTTTATTTGCATTTTATTAAGGGCTGTGATGTTTATGTTGTACGTTGGTTATCAACCCTCGGTGTTTTGGGTTCCACTTAAGTGTTTTTATATATAGATATAGAGATTAAGACGTGTGTTTGTCTCTGAGCCCCTACTTTATGTTCGTTTATATATTGTTAGCAAAATACTCCTATTAAGTTGGGGTTTCTGTGTTTGAACATACATTATGCTAACAATTTCAAAATAAAAAACAGATATTCAACCAATTATAAGAATAAATCTAAGATGCAAAAAGAATTTCACCATTCTAAAATTCCATGCAAAAATTGCAAATTGCACAGGTACATCACTGACACAAAATTAATATAAGAATAAAATTATGTTGATCAACCAAAAACTGTTAGTATTTATTTCTCAATTAATTATAAAGGCTTCTTTTTTATTTTATTTTATTACAATGTGGGATATTGGGGAGGGGGTAGGGGAACTCAAACCCGGGTAAATCCATGGGAAGGGGTAAGTCCTTACCACTTGGGCTATCCCTTGGTCCCAATTATAAAGGCTTCTGATTGTTAGCATTAATTAATTAATTATAACAAATTCTTTCACATATTGTTCATTTATTGAAAGATAAAAATGTAAATCATGTGACTACATGCATGATATTGTTCATTTAATTAATGAGAATTTAAAATTTAAATCAAATTCTCACTAAGGTTCCATTGACTCGATTTTGCACAATCATCAACTACGTGAACATGCTTTATATGCATTGATGGACTTTGACGTCAATGGCAATGACATTCAGTACAAGCCTGCATCTCATTTTTTTCGTGTGTACTTTAAAGAATCGACAAAGGTTCTTAAGCGTGACAAGGGAAAGTTCCCTGAGTTTCCAAAAAATCTCTACCAGTTCAAGTCTTTTGCTGATGTCATGGCTACTCCTAGAGTTGAAGGGGCTGACTTATTTGGTTGTTATGATCTTATAATAATAAAAGTTTATTTTCACAACATGATAATTATTTGTACCATTTTCCAGCAATCTCTTACTCAGATTATTTTTATTCTCTTTGTTATAGATGTTATCAGCCACGTTATTCCAAAGGATGGGCTCAAAACATTTGATTCTTCAAATAAATCTAGGCATAACCCCCCCAAACAAAAAAAGAAAAAGAAAAAAGATTAGGATTACAAGATATTACAAGAAATTTAATTAGTATAATTGTGGACGTTTCTATTTATTAATAGACTATGAAAATGATTAGTTGTTTTCTCTCTTCTATTTGCAGTTGTTCGACTTATTGGAATTATGCTTACAAGAAAAGTACTATGATCGATTCAGGATAAAGGGAGTTGTGAGGTTATTTTCTTAGAAGAATGGATTATTTTTATTGTTTTGTAATTTGATTAGGTTCATAGATCATTCTTGTTTATTAGTTTGTATAAGGTATCTCATTAATAATATTTCTAATTGTGATCTTTCTTTGCTTTTTATTTATGGCTTGTGACTTTTTCATTATATGAATCTTATGGATTTAGAATGTCTTTTTTAATTTTCATTTGTTTCAACTTCTATATTTGTATTTTGATATTGGACCAATGACAATGTGTATAAGAGTTCAATGTGTATTATCGGTTTTCCCTTTCTTTTCTTCAAATAATCTGAATCTGAATATTTCTTTTTCTATAATTCTCCTCTTCTAATGCATATGGATGTGGAGTTAAGAAATAACATTCTTTTTTCTGTAATTGAATACTACAACAAGTTAAGCAGCCCAAAAATATCGCTGAATATGCATATTGCATTGGACAATGACCAAATCATTCATTTTAAAGGTACATATCTAACTATACAATGGATTTTTTTTTGCTGTTAAGTAAACTTAAACTCATACTTATCTGTGTTTTATAATATGGCTTCATGTGTAACGTACGGGTGTGGCACTAGTAACAATGATACCAGAATAACTTGTGGTGTATGACATATATGTCATTCTATATTTAACAAAATTACGATAGTTTCATTAGATGACGTGTGTGTCTTTGTACTGTACGTGTGTGAGCTCTTTGTGTTCGTGTGTTAGTTAAAATTAAAAAAAAAAAAAAAAACTATGATACGAGCGGATGAAGTGGTGAAATGAGAAGAAGACATGTGACAGTAGTAAGAACATATGTTGATTTTCTATTTGGTTAATTATGCAACTGATAGTATATGGAAAGCAACCGCTAGTATATTAAAAAAGATTTCATGAAGTATTGGGTGCTTTACCGAAACCATTTATACCTTAAGTGATTGCCACGGAAATTTTTACACCTTAATAGGATATTTGATTGCGAACTCTTATATTCCTCCACTTTCTTCTATTTTTTCAAATTTAAATTTGGTCAAACCAATCACATTCACCTATTTCATAGACCCATCAGTACTGCATATTTCCACCATTCAATTCCACTTTTTTTTCTCTCTTATTTTACATATAAATACATTTTAGCATTATGAAAACAATGACATGCGCATGAAATTAACCTATTAGAATTTATTCGATGTTGTATATATGAATAATTTCAACAGGGGAGTGGGAGTTATAATTTTGGTCTGAAGAATAAGTTTGATTAAAAAACTAGTGAGTGGACCGACCACACAAAATACACGGATTAAAGACTTGCTAATTTGCTAACGAAATGAGACTTGAAAAGTCTACTTTCTATATACAAACGTGGGATTCGATTTATTCCAATGTTTTTTTTTTTTTGGCAACCCGATTTATTCCTTTTTTTTTTTTAAATTACAATTACGAACTGTATTTTAGCAGTGCAAGAACGCATATGTCCAATTGAAACACAGTGCAAATAAATGAACAATACAAAACCCTATACAGTGGAATAAAAACTACAATAAATATAGAAAAAAAACCCCGCATAGATATGTCGATTTCAAGAAACTTATGACAATTACATATTGAAAATACGTATTTTACGTGAACATCTCCAATTTATTCGGAGGCATGTTTTGCAATAAGAAAGTCCTCTCAGGTCCTGGGAAGTAGGAACTCATATCTGCGTTTGAAATATAAAAAGTCAAACCTCTGATTATTCTTAATTATATATATTGTGACACACGTATTTTCGTTCCTGTCACGCTTTTCCATTACCACAGGATTTCAAAATAGTTCAACTCTTACATTATATTCACCGGTATAATTTTAGAAACATTCACTCCTCGTATCTATTTTCTATCACGATAATTTATTTCTACTTTATCGATATATAAGAAATTCAATATAGTAAATAAGAGGTGGATGAGAGATGGGGTAGATGTGTAGTATTATCCATATCGATATGCCCAGTACTTTTTTTGTGGGAACCATACAATTGAGGGATCAGAAGGATGGAAGTGGCGACTCAAATCCGAATAAAATAAATTGATGGAGTGCTTTTATTAATTACAACTAAGATAAGTCCTTTTGTTCAACATTTGCATACGTTAATCTCATATTGCACGTATTAATTAAGCATAACATTTTCCTATGTATTGTAAAAATTAAAATATTCAAATACAAAATAAATACTTTTGGGATGCAAAGCTCATACTAACGTTGGAAACAATTAAACTACAATTATGTGTCTATTTGTAGAATTGAAATCGAGAATTATAAATAAAAAATACATAATATGATCTATGCAATTAGAATATAATTTCTTTAAAAAAAGAAAAGAAAAAACAATGATCAACTAAGGTGAAGACAACTTTCTATTTGATGCCCGTGATTAGTGGGGATATTTTAGGGTTTTTCTACCCTTTATTATTATTATTATTATTTTTTTTTTTTGATAAGGTTTAAGGATTTGAATTCAAAGAAAATGACTCAATGCCATCTACTGGGAGACATAAGGCCCTAATTACATATCCTACTTTTTATATGATACCAAGTTACAACAATTGGTACATGTTACTGATCAAGCCCTGTAAAACACGTCTTTGTCATTAGTAAGCACCATTTTTTAGTAGTTAGTACCTAAAAACACCCAGTGTTGAGTATTGGACTGGAATTGATGAATTCAGACTTCTATCAAAATTACTATAAACATAAAAAGATTAATTAAAAAAATAAAGGATTAACAAAGTATATAAATTGGTTTAAAAATAATTTTAACCCGCAATTCACTTTATTCAATTTGTAGTTAAATCAAAACTGGCTAGTTTGGAGTAGTTTTTGGACTGATTAACTCGTAGTGTTAAACTAATCAAAAAGTACCGATGATCGATAGGCAGGAGATGGGCATTTCACGATTGATGCATCCTTCATGGGTATGCATATCAAGAGAAGGTTAAAGTCAGAAGTTCATCAAATTCGACCTTTTCAGCGAAGCTTGGTTAAGAATTTTTAATAGGAAAACTTATAAAAAAATTAAATAACCATTTCGATTTAATTAGAGAAAATATGACATGAAGCACATGACATGAAAATACAAGTTCTCAATTACACATTAATTTTCCCCAAGTTCTTTCTAGTTTAGTGTATAATATAATTTTTTTTTTTGAAGTGCGTTTACAAATTTGCATCATAGCAGCACAAATACACATAGATATTTATCCTACTGAAACACAGCGCCAAGAAAATCAACAATACAAACCCACATATAATAAGAATATATACTACAATAAAATGTAGAAAATACCCCATACAGGGAAATCGAACCTGAGACCTCCAGTTCTCAGTACCTCAGCCTAGCCCCCAACCAAATGAGCTAGGCCTGATTGGTGTGTATAAAATAATAATTAAGAGCATACAAATTGCACCATAATGATTAATTAATCTCATTATTTATAGTAATAATTTATTAATTAAGTCATATATATATCAAAATTTGCCTAAATAACAAAATCTATTATTATAGGTTAAAAAGAGGAACTCCTCCACCATAAAAATTATATATGAACATGGCTAAGGAGTTCACATTTACAAGAAATCAGTGATTGTTAGCGTGCATATATATAACATTTTTTTTTTTTGGCTTTTTTAAAATTTTCACGTCAACTGGGATTGAACCAAAATGACCATACCTAAAGCTAGATCTCCCCACTGAATTAAAGCATCAAGATTTTGCACACTAAGAAAAAAGTCTTTAGCTCTTTGAATCAAATTTATGCCTTCCCTTTCCACCTTGAGACTTTTTGGGCACTTGAGCAAACTGATGTAGGTTTCCAAATCATGAACACAAGAAGGGTTATGCATTTTGAAGAAATCGAGTAGCAATTCGACCCCGACATGGGCATAGCAAGAGCAACTCCATGGAAACTCATATCTCCCTCTGAACACCCTAAAATTTTCATTCAAGAAAACCCCGGGTAGTTTAGTGATTGGATCATTCACATTCACTACTCTAAGTACTTTAACTCCTAATTCTTCACACCTTTCTTTGAAGCCTAAGTTGCCAACTCTTGGCCCTCCAAAGGAAAACACTGTTACAGGCACTTCTTTACCTGCTGAAACATTCTTGTTCAATCCAAGTTCTGAGATGTCATATGCAAGAAGAAGTGCAAGAGAACTTCCCATGCTATGGCCAGCAATTGTTACACTCATTTCTTCACCTTTAAACTTGTTGAGGATTCTTGACACCTCCGAAAGAAGTTGCTCGCGACAACTTTGGATGCCGGATTTGGAAGCACTTTCATTCGAGGTATACAAGCTTAGAAAACCAGCCTCAACCATCACTTCAGACCGGTCCTCATTAGGGTCAAGCCGAGCTGGTGTCAACGAACTCATTAGGTTTGCAACCCATTCAGAATTCGTGACGGTCCCTCGAAATGTGATGAGTATATCTCTTCTTCCAAGTCTCCTGACCTCTTCATCATTAGACATTGCAACATACCCAATCCATCTCCCACAATTTGAGCCATTTTGGATTGGAATGTTGATGTCTGGGGTTGCATAAATGTACTTGGTGACTTCATAACCTGAATCAGCCAACCCAACTTCTCTTAACATGTTTTTCTTCCCATATTTGCAGTTCAAGTACCTTCTCGATTCGGGGTCGAGATCGAATGCCTTGTAACAAGCAGTGACAAATTCACCATACCTAATGATCTCCTCCCTCAGTAGAGCATCCAAGGGTTCAACTAGGTTATCCCAGTTGTTCAACCCTTGAATTTCCCTCCAAATTCGAGCCAATTTCGACTCCTTGGCCTTCTTACTTCTTGTCGGCACTTGACTATTAAGTTCAGCAGATTGCTTATAAGAAGAGAAATCATTGGATTTCAAGAAAGAAACTTGTGGGAAAGAAGAAGAAGACGAAGGAGGACACTTTTGGGTCATTGGATCTGCTGTAAATGTAGCACTACAAGAAATGGTAGAGTTTAGCACTGAGGAAGCCATGAATGAATGAATCCTCAGATGGAGAGACAGGAAGAAAACCGTGTAACAAGGTAGAAAATTGTTAAGCTGCCCCAAGACATTTATACTAAAATGTTAGAGCGTTTTCTAGCATGGGTTTATGAAAAATGAAGCCACGAAGGTGGGGTACAAGGTCGGAAGTGTGCGAGAGAGAGAGAGAGAGAGAGAAACATGTTTGGTGAGGGATTTGACTGGAATTTCTAAATTCAAAAAATTGCAAAATTAAGTGGTCGGTTAGGGGGTGAGTGAATATTTAATTGGTCAGAGTTGCGGCTGTATTACACAAATAATATTGATCAGACCCAAAACATGCACAAGTAAGCATGCCGTCCTTATGTGGTTAATATATCCTTAGAGGTCATGCAACTTTGAGCCGAGTCTCAATCAAGTCCTCGTCTATACGCCATTAATTAATATTATTGATTGACGATATATGTTTACTTTTTGGAGAATTGAATTTAATGATTGCGAATGTGTTCACAGATGTTTTGGCATTAAAGATGTGAAAATTGTATTGTTGACACAATACAATTAATGAAAGTACTTATGTGACACTGTTGTTTTATAGTTTTAAAGCATCTTTATAATTTTCACAATCATGGTAGTGCATTCTATCACAGAATAGTCAAGAACAAGAACTACTTTAAGTGGAGATTTCTTGATAACAAAAATCACATTTAATTATATGTACAGTTCATCTAACTTTAACATTTATGCCAATAAATTCTGTCATTTGAGCTAGTGATATCTAAGAGAGTTGCTAAGACCTAGGCCTATTTTAAGTGGGTTCAATCCTCATGATTTGTTTGACCAATTTATATCTTAAACAGAAAGAGAACACTGATTGGCAATACATTTTAAACATAATGACTAATGAGATCTGCAATTTTAAACACTGTTGGAGTGCCAAAAATAAGACATTCTAGAAACAAGCTGTATGGACATGTATTTTTATTTAAAACATAAATTGACCATATCTCCAGAGGACTAGTTCAAGTGAGATGCAATCATGAAG
>CAVNYN010236825.1:0-53030 GCA_963692815.1 Nyctanthes arbor-tristis
ATATCACCAGAATGTCCTAAGAAAGATAAAAAGAAAAATATGATGTATATATCTCTAATTGAAAGAGACAATTATAAATTAATACCCATAGAACAGGAAGAAGAATGAGACGATATTCCTGAAAATGAAGAATTATATGAAATAAAAGAACAAGAATTAATAAATGCAATAATGGAATAAAGAATTACAGTGAAGAAGAAGAATATTTCTATATAAACATAATAAGAGAAGAAAATGAAGTAGAATGTAGTTACCAGGTAGAAGAAAATGAAGAAAGTATTAATGAAAGGTTAATATTTAATCTAAAGAAATTTGAAAAAAAAAATACTAAAATTAAAATTAGATGTAGAACCAAAAGAGATATAGTTTACCATTCTGGCATAAAAATAAAGAAGTTACATATATAACACAAATTCATAATCATCCTATAGATATAGAAAACACAACAAGAAACACTTTAATACCTATTATAAGTGAAGAAATCATAAGACAAGAATTAAATCAATTGAATCCTGAACTACAAAGAAAAATAAAAATATATATTTAGGGGTAGTTCAAATAATAGCAAAATCTTATTTTAAAGAAGGAATGGATACACCTATAGAAATTTATATAATGGATGATAGAATAACAAGCTCAGTACAAGATGCTTTAACAGAAATAGTAACAGGGAATTTAATATACCAAAAAATAAAATTTACAATAAAAACAAATTTTAGTATAAGTATGCAGAACAAAATAAAAATAAAGTGTTAACACAATATTATAAACAAAGAAGAATAGACATGGACCCTGAAAGTAAAACCATGATTCTAACAATAAGAACAATATATGCTTTTACAAGCAGACATGAAATGAAATTTTAAAATGCTAAAGAAACTCGTATGATATAACAAATATTTAAGAATCTATTATAATTCAAAACAGTAAGAGAAAATCTAAGAATGACTATACCAGAAGAAATAAATATGGATTTTACTCATACAAGACGATTAACTAACTTATAAGACTCAATTTGGAAGAAGTTCAATTAGTATTGGTAAGAATAGTTTTAGAGAAAGGAGACCTAATATAGAAAGAAAAGGTTCAAAGAAATTGGCCTTAACAAAAATAGCAAAAATGGATTTGTCAAAAATAATGATACGAAACAATTTGGAATACTAACAGAAATAAGTACTAATGGATTATGAAAGAACAAAAAGTATTAATAGACACTGGACCTTATATAAAGGAAAGAATAATAGGTAACTTAGAATTAAAAATAACTAATAATCCAATCCAAATATAAGGTACTTTGGAGAAATGCATACAATGGAAACTTATGCAGAATTACCTATAAGAATAAACAAAAGAAGTGAAATAATAAATATGTATGTAGGACATACAGGAGAAGTAAATACAAAACTACTGTTAGGTACTGACTTTTTAGAACAGATAAAACCATACCATACATAAAATGACAGGATAATATTAACCATAAAAAAATGAAAATCTAGTGATACCTAGATTATTATGAATAAGATACAAGGAGAAAAAAATCACATATACATATTAGTAAAATTGAACTATAAAAGATATCTTAATAGAAATTATCATGCCATGTTTGATATATGAGCAGCATCTAGTATATTTAAAAAAAATGTATTACCCCCCAAATATGCGGACCCAAAAGAAAAGTAGTGAAGAAAAAATTTTATCAGTAGGTTTTGATGGTAGCACAAACTTAATAACTAAAGTAGTAAGAAATATAAAAATACAGATAGGAAAATATGAGTTACAAATACCATATGTATACCAATTTAATGACATACCAGGAGAGATCGATTGGAAAACAATTTCATCAAACAGTATTACCCTATTACCATAGATGAGAAAACAATACTTTTAACTACCACATGTCACCATATAGCTATAGCAATAAGAATCTATGAGTCATATAGTAGAGGAAAAATACATCACGTAGCTGCACAACGTAGTGAGGATAGGGCCAAAATAACACAATTTATGCCAAATAAAAATAGAATAAACTTAGTAGAAGAACATTTTGACCAAATAGCAATAAAAAAATATAGCAGAACAATTACTAAAATTATCTGGTGATAATCCCTTAGAAAAATTGGACATAAATAAACCTATGGCAGATATACTTTTGGAAAATGAAACTAAAATAAGTAGTGTAAAACCAATCAAATATACTCCAAATGATTTGCATGTATTTGAGATGCATATTAAGGAAATGTTAAGGAAAAAAAATTATAAGGGAATTTAATTGGTAAAAATAGTAGTCCAGCATTCATAGTAATAAAACATTCAAAAAAAAAAGAGGAAAATCTAGGATGATAATAAAGTATAAAAGGTTGAACAAGTATACTAAAGAATTGAAATATCTAATTCCGAACCAACAAATTTTATTTAATCAAATCAAAGGAAAAATATATTTCTCCTAAGTCGATCTAAAACTAGATTATATCACATAAAGTTAACAGAAGAATCTAAACATTTAATAGCTTTTACAGTACCCCAAGAATTTTATGAATGGAATGTTTTACCATTTGGCTTCAAAAATAGTCAAGGAAAATTTCAAAAGTATATGGATAAGATATTTAAAGACTACAATCACTTTATAGCAGTATATATTGGTGATGTACTTATATTTTCACAAACAAGACAAGAACACATAAAACATCTTAATATATTTATAGACATAGTGAAAAATAATGATATTATATTATCAGCACCAAAGAAGGAAATAGCTATTGGAAGAATTAATGTTAGTCGGACAAATTTATATAACAATGTAACATCGTGTATGGCACAAAAGAACCAGCTAAGTGCAGAATTAGAATATTACAAATTAAAGCTCACGTCCCTTGAAGATATGTACAAGGAAGAGATACAATCTTATTTATAGAAATATCTATCTGAAAAGGTAACACTCAAGTGTGAGAGAGAAGTACAATCTAAATCCCTAGTTATTGGAGAATCTTCCAATAAAGAAAAATCTACTGATAAAACTATAGTGCCAACCAAGGAAACTTTTTTAGAAGTAACCAAGAAGCCAGGAAAAAAGCTATCGAAGAAAGAGATGACAAAGAAGAAGCTACAGACCTACTTGGCATATGTAGAGTACCTGAATCAAAGGACAAAAGAAGGAGATTAATTAAGAACTATTAGTCATTAGAACATCAACAAAGCTATTATATTACCAAGAGCAGAACCAAAGACAGTAAGAGGTCTATATGACCAATGCCTTATTCAATGCATCTACCCAAGCAGAGACATGAAAGAGGTGTCATTACTCCCAATTTCTATCAAAGTAGCTATCAAAACATATTTTGGGGTTACTAAAGCAAAAATTATCTAAGTCAGATTTTGATAAAGAAAGAGCTCTATTATTCAGAGTAATGTATATATAATTAAAAGAGACATTAGCTCAAGGAATCAATGTTTGGGTCTATGACTCAAGTGACGGAAAAATACTAGTTTATAGTATGGCACGAACAATACAGAATAATGACTAATTATGGAAGTTAAGAGAATATGCTCAGAATATACTTGTAAGTAATATGGATTTAAGCAAAAACGTCTACGAGAACTTACACCAGCTCATGGAAGCAGAAGTGGGCCACCAGTGCAAGCTATACGAAGATCCATCATAGTGTTGTGAAGAAGAAGCCTACATAAAAACAAAAAAGCACATGCATGTAAGAAATAACTACTATTTTAAGTAGAAGCCTATCCGTCCACTTATAGGCAAAATCAGAAACATTCCGATCTCTCTATCTATCCATGAAGTTAGTAAAGCATGTGGAAGGAAGACAAAGTAACAAGGAGAACACAAGATTGTCTGTCCAGCTACAAGACAAGACATTAAAAAATGCCAGAAATTAAGAAAACATGCGACAAAGCATGTGAAGGTTGCATGCAGGTTTAACCTCTAAATTTGTAGACATTTACGAACTTTGAAAATTGTAATTTGTACTAATGTAAAGGCTTCTTCTATAAAAGAGGGGGCCTTCATCTGAAATAGGGATCACCTTTGTATTCAAAAACTACATCAATAAAATTTCTCTATTCAACAAACCCTCCAACTTTCTGTTTTGCATATATCTTATTACTAAAAAAGAAGGACTTACATAGTATAAGAAGAAAAGATTAAAAGAAGTAGCAGAAGACGATCAAAACTGTTAAAGAAGATCATCACACAAAAGGTATGGATAACTAAATACTTCATATAGATATATAAGAAGCCATAATATAATTAACAATACTCTATTTATGTATGGGTTTATAAGTTGTTTTTTATAAAATTGTTTTTAAAAGAGTACATTCAAATGTAGGAAACGGAACTGAGTTGTGCTGAAATATTTTGAAGTGTTGTTGGTTGCCCAAACGTACCCATAGGCAAAATTAATTGCCATTATGGGAGTGGGAGGGCTTAAAAAGAATACAGAAAACAAGGTATCTGACTATGTCCAGCTTGTCCATCAACAATAATTGAAATATTTTGGTCAAAAATCTTCTAAGAACAGATTTATAAAGAAGCGTGATGGACCCATATGTAGAAAGAAGTATTGCTAATTATATATGGTGGATTATATATCGTTTTCAAAACATCAATTGTTTATTTTACAGTTTATATATTTGCTTTTTGTTAGTTATTTCATGTCTGAAGAGCCTTTTATTAATTTAGATGAATGGATGATAAATGAGTTTAGTAAGTTAAGAGATCAAATATTTGTACAACTAGAAAATCGAAGGGAAGTTTTAGGAATATTTTATCAAACATTAAGTAGGAAATTAGAAATATCTAGAGAACCTCTTAATCTAATTGTTAGTACAGTTATACCTAGAAAACATAGATTTTCATTGATCTAGAAGCAAAAATAGAAGAATTAAAAATAGAAGAGTTAAATATAATAATTAAAGAAAAAAACTTTATCACATAAAAGTAGATTATATATATTTTACTGCAGTTGTTGGTATTTAAGTTACAAAAGTGACTGTTAAAAATAAAAAAAAAAAAACTAAAGGTAAAATAAGTCAATGACAAAATTGACAATTTATACAACTAAAAGGCAAAACAAATAACCCAGAAACTCAACCAGCAAGGCAAGCTAGCATCTCCCTTCACATAATTTGCATCATCGACAACACGTATCAGCTTTAAGCGCTTTCAAATATCCAATCTCATAGAAATGTTATCTTCTCACAGATAGTTGGGCCTCAATTAATGAAAAAGCCTAAATTCAAGGCTTGTGTTTGACATCTAACTTTTACACTTTAATATGGATATGTTTCTTTTAATTATGCTTAAATTTAACATGTCATTTCAATGTTTTTTCACACTTCATATGCCCTATTTAGTTGAAATACTTTTATCAATTTATATTATTTTTATTGCCAACTAGATAAATGACAAAATAATGCTTTTTTTTTTTTTTTTTTTTTTTGCAAATGACAAAATAATGGGTTAATGCTACTCTAACAATTACTTAAGAAATATAAAACAATTAATAATTATCCCTTGAACAGTGGTGGAGCTAGAAAGAAAGTGTAGAACCAAACAGTGGGATGTAACGTATTTTATTCCTTTCTCATTTTTCTTCACAAAACAAAACTTTATAAATAATAACAACAAAAAAACAACTAGTTTTTTTTCCTGCACGTTGCATGGGAAAAAATTTATTTGAAAGTGATTATAAACAAATTGATTCTAACAATTTTATTTTATTTTTTTAAAATTCTAGTATCATAAATTATAAATTAATTAATATGAGACCTATCATATGATAAATTCAAATACCCAGATGTACAATCAATCAATCAATTTCAATATAATAATTAAGACTTTTACCTATTGTGAGCTTATATGAGTGTGGTTAAATTAAATAAATAACATTCAAATCATCAAATGAATAAAATTTTGAAATTAATCTACACAGTAAACTTATGTATGTATTTTAGGATTGAGAAAAAATAACTCAAAATGTCAAATTGAAATTACTCAAAGAACGATTTATTTTCTGAATTGAAACACAATCAAACCCTAAAATAGTGGTAGAAGGGTTTAAATAGATGCCATATTGAGCTTATAGGCTCTAAAAAAGACTCAACTAACAAATAGGCTCAAAACACAAATGTTGACTAGAAATAAAATTAAAAAATCACAAATAAATATTGCAAATGGATTCAAACACTCAAAATCCATTATCAACCGTGACAAAGCTATTGGTTCAATATGTATTATCGAGTTACCCCATATATTATTGGCTGAAAACGGAAGCCATATACGAAAGTTATGCTTGTTTCTTTAAACACTAACTATCAAACTTCTTTATATATATGCCAATGCAGCTTAAATTTTACCGTAAAAATCCATTAAAAAAATTGACGATTTAGATCAAAGAAAATTAGACGGCTCAAATATTCCGTACATATTTTTAATTGGTATTTTTTTGGTTGAATTACTATTTGTGTTACTAAAAATACATTATTCTGATGTATATTTTTGAATTAGATGTTTAGTTGGTATTTTTTTCCTTGCTACTTGGTTAATTATTAATTTGGTACATTAAAGAAAGTGCAATTAATATTTATTGAAAAGGTAAAATTTAATATTATTTCCTTAATATACCTTTTTATTTATTAAGTATTCTACTTTACATAATAGTATCATTTTGTTGATTATGATGCAAATTAAATAGATGTATAAAAGAAAAGAAAACTAGAATTCCAACTAAATTTCTGAGGAGGAAAGTGGTATGTATTTTGAGATAGATAAAAAAGAAAAATTAAATTATATATCTTTGTGTGGGACGTGTAATATCTCATTTGGATGTGGCATACAACCACAACATTTATTCATAATGATGACTCTACACCCTTACATGGAAGGCCCCTTTTTATTTTTTTAATTTTAAATTAAGGGTACACTTATAGAGAAGTTTTAGGCTAATTGGCACTAAATATCTCTACTTTTGATATGTATTGTGCAAAACATCCATATCTATCAATTTTTGACATTAGTTGTCCTCAAATTAACCTTTCTTTGAGCAAAAAGTCACTGCCGTCAAATTTTACAATTAAATAACTGTTGAACACTTAAATAGACTAAAACTAAAGGGCATTTTGGCTTATCAAAGAGATACGTGTCATAGTGGACTTCAAACATGAAGTATTTAGTATTTTGATCTGTATGAAAATAACTAAGTAATTAATATAATTTGATATACACCATAAGTTGCTCAAAAATAAAAATTCTTAATTTCTAATTTTCAAGTTAGTCAAAAACAGTAAGATACTCTCAGGCAATATCATCATCACTCAACAATCTAATCGACATGTTGTCTCCGTGATAATTTTATGGAATAATATAAAGCTTTAGTAACAAAGCATTTCTACTTGGAAATAGCTATAGATTGAATTAATTATCTAAAATGCTACCGAACTTTAAAGAAAGGGTAATTGGCACAAAATGTCTCTATATTTGGACACTCTTGTGCAATCAGTCACTATCTTTGAATTCTTGACAATTTCACCTATACCTTAATGTTTTCTTAGCAAAATTCAACCTCGATGCTAAATTCATCCCTTATTAGAAGAGCCTTGTTGTCACTTACACCTTACGATTTAAAAAGGAGATCGGAAGAGCACACGTCTGAATATAATTTATCAAACAAAGATTTAAATTTTATTGATTATTGATTGAACAAAAATTTAAAGTGAAAAAATATTGAAAAAATAAAAATGAGAGGGGAAAAAGAGGGAAAAAACTGAAGTTTATTTATTTTTCCGATCTCACTAGTAATTTCGATCAGTCATTTTTTACATCAAACTACAATCACTGCCAGTCACTCCATTTGTACACTACCTCTAAACAAATATTTTATTTTTATTTTTCAATAATTCTAATTATTTTGAAACATTTACTTGCAATTATTTTTAATATTAAAGTATAAATGGACATAAATGCCCTTCTAATAAAGGACTATTTAGTACTATAGATGAATTTTGCTAATAAAACATGAAAACAAGGGTGAAATTGTCAAGAATTTAAAGGTAGGGACCAATTATACAAGAGTATTCAAAGATAGAGTCTTTTATGCCAATTACCTTTAAAGAAATTATCTTATTTATCATTATATTTTTAAACTTATTTCAAATGTCATTAAATTTTTTAAAAAATATTTCTATTATCTTTATATTTTTAAACTTACTTCACTTGCCACTAAAGTTATTTTAAAAAAAGAATTACCACATTTGCTACTTAGTCAGTAGCAACTTTTGAGAAGTGCAGTTATATCTAATATAAAATTTAAAATACAATAACATATATTATCACTTTTAAAAAGTCTAGTGACATTTAATATAAAATTTTGCAAACTGCTATAAATAAATTGGATATATTAATAATGAATTGCAAAAGGTAAATAAAGAACACTCTTTTTATTTGAAGTTCGAAGCTTGAATTAATTATTAGTCTTCATTTTGATTGGGTTAGGCCGTACGAGAAGGATCCAGTAATAAGTAATGGATTTCAATCTTTTTAACCTAATACTAAATAGGCCCAAAAGCCACCAAACAAAATCCCCCACAGGGAAAAAGAGACAAAAAAGTGGAGATGCGGGGTATCGATCCCCGTACCTCTCGCATGCTAAGCGAGCGCTCTACCATCTGAGCTACATCCCCGTGTGGGAATGGTTTTCTACCTAGCATTTATGTATAATAAAACAACAACCATTTTATTGAACGAAACGGCAGGCCGCTGCTTGCTAAAGCAACAAACAAAAAGAACATCACGATTTCAAGTAATTACTAGAAAACAAAACAACGTTTCCTCCCAATTAAAGGAAATTCTCCAATTCGTAAAGACAGGCCGTTTCTGATTTCGAGTCACCGTCCCACCACCCACGTTCCTCGTGTAAACACAAAGGAACACTTGATCAAACATTAGATTGCAACTGAGGTTGAACATCAACTCTGGCCACCCCTTCCTCGGCCAGTTTAGGCACATCCACTTCCCCAACCACCATTCCCTCCACCCCACTCACCTCTCCCCTTACTATCCTCTCCTCCGCCTCCTCGTCCACATAGTTGGGATCTCCCTCGTCTATGGCCGCCGGAGCCCCCTCCATCTCGTTCTCGGCGTCTCCACCCGGTCCCTCCCACGTGAACTTCCCCCGTGTCCCCCCTTCGACTGCTTCCCCAGCGGCCGCCCGTCCACCGGATGCCTCTCCTGCCTCTGCACCCCCTTGTCCACTAGTTTCTTCTCTATGTGCTTCAGCGTCTCCACGTTGTGACTATCTGTTTCCAATTTTTCCACCCGTTTTCGCCCCTCCTCGTCCCCGCTTACCGCCCGAATCGTCACCGTCGGCTTTCTCTCGTCCACCGGCTGCATTTTTGCCAAATTTATCGTGAGACTATATGTATGACGTTTAACTTTGCCTTTTATAATAATGAATATAGAGAGAAGGAAGTTGAGCGCAGAGGATTGGAAAGGGTGGACACGTGGCAAGGTGGCGGCATCAGGTTGTGCCACCTGTGGGCTATGGACACGCGGTTTGGTTCGAGCTCGTCTGATGAGCTCTTCCGATCTATTTGAAGTTGTGTTGTTTGCCACCGATTCAGTTCATAAACTACTAGTGCAATGCACGTACGAACATTTTCATATATAAAATATATTCAAAGAGTCGAGGTAGCTGCCTGTACTTTGCAAAATACAAGGGAAATGATATAAATTCAGACGTTTGGCGTTATAAATGATGTCAAACAGTTACGTGACATGCGTTTGTATACATCACCCTCTGTATACGTCACATTAATCTTACGGGTTAAAGTGATGCACTGTTAAATAATGTGGCGTGCTTAAATACACTTTATACAAGCGTGTGAACTATTTATAACTACGTTTGATTTTATATTATTTTCCTTAATAATACACCAAATGCACTACAAAACTAGTATAATTTTGAAAAATACGGTTGAATGTTCAAAATGACGTAGAAACCATATCCTCATGCCAAGTTCCTCACAGCTTTATTCAGAACTAGAATGGAAATGGACAGCAAGATTTTGGGGGATTAAGTATAAAAACTCGAATACAAATGGAAATTATCACTATGAAGAAGACACGAATTCTTTAGTAGAGAAAAATTGAAAACATCAGAAGAGTGCTTCGCTTGGAGCTTTGGATGAACAAAGTACCACTGGAAAACTCGAAAAAGAGAGACCATGTTCTTTCTCAACAGCAGATTACAACAATAATTTGATCAAAACTCGATACGAATATTACCCTTCTTTAGCAATCATCCAATAACTGTAAATAAACATAAGAAGTCTCAAAGAAATGCATATTTCACTAGTCATCATAGAAATAAATCAGAATAGCATCTAATCCAGCCAATGAACCATCAAATTCTAAAATGCATGAACATACCACGTGTGCACAATTTCACTCCATAGATCGGATGCCTTTCTGCATTACATAGATACTAGGTCAAATTTCATGATATCAAAGTGCAGAGTCCAAGTTCATACATAATTAGATACATACTAAGCTAAAGAAATAAGTTTCAGATCAACACTTCCATAGTTGTCACTTGAACAGTAAAACAGATAGATACATATACTTATCGCTTGAGGTCTCAGGCTCAGCAAATCTCCGTGTCAAACTTGAGGGAGATCCCCATGCTAAACAGCTCCTGACACAATAACTTAGCACCATAGGGCACATTAACCTTTACCACATGTTCTGCAGACTCGCAGAACCGACAATATGGACCCCGGATTTTCCTACCACCAAGCACTGACCTCTGGATCACATTGGCCATATTCTTGCACTTCCCACATATGTGCATCTGGGAAGAATCACTCAAGGTGAAGAGCCGCTCGTGGAGGTTGGCTGATGCACCATGGGCTATAAGACAATCTCGCTCCATTTCCCCGAACTTGATTCCACCAAAACGCTTCCGGTCTGCCACTGGCTGACGAGTAAGTGGGTGGACTGGCCCAGTGTTCCTGAACTTCACCTTGTCTTCAGCCATATGAGTCAGGCGCTGGTAGAACGTCGGTCCCACAAAAATCAGCGAGCATACTATTTCACCCGTGCGGCCATCAAAAACTTTCTCATTGCCCCATCTTGAAAATCCAAGCCTGTTGGACAGATGCATTTAGATTATTCATATAATAACATATGATGTTTGCATATGATATACTAAATAGTACAAGTATTAGCAATGTAATGTTAATAATATAGATTCTGATGCAATTTCTATGATGTGTGTGTGTGTATTACCTATGAAGCTGGTCGGTCACAGCATCCATCGACGGAGTTGAAAATGGAGTAGCATATTTAATTGCACCTCCAAGGGCAATCCCTTTGCCCAAAGCCGCCTCTAGAAGCTGCCCAGGGGTTTGTCGAGAAGGAAATGCATGAGGGTTTATCACGATATCAGGAACTATCCCTTGAATGGTGAAAGGAAAGTTTTCCTGAGACTCCAGGAACCCCAGAACACCCTTCTGCCCATGCATACTTGAAAACTTGTCACCAAGGCATGGAGCACGGACCTGAAGAGACAGACATGCAGGCATAAATACGGCAAGATCTAATGCAACAGCAATCAAGTTTAATAAAATACAGTTTGAAATTAACAATTTATGCATCATATTAAATTGAAAAAAGTTATCATTTAGCTCAATGCTTGCACAAACTGGAATGCAGGTAAAACAGCTCAGGTCACGTTGTGTGTTTCTTTTGTCATGGAGGTTAAGTATGATGTAGTGGACGGGCAGAGTGAGCAGGGAGAATCGGAAAGCAAACATAAGAGGTAGTATCAGTGTAAAATGCTGTATTCAGTCATCTAGTGAGGTAGGACCTTCATGCAATTTGTGTCCCTAGGGCGAGAGGAGAAGGGGGGCGTTGGAGAGGTGTTAGCAGGAAGAAATTCAGATATGCAATCAGGGGAAGCTGAAGAATTGAAAGTCTAAAACGTGATCAACAACAGTTTTGTAGCAAAGGATAACGAGGTGCAACGTACGAAAATCAATGATATATATTGTGATAATAGCATTTACAGATGATACGCTAGAAGTACCTGTCTCAGAGATACAGCAGCAAAATTCTTGCCATCGTCATTAGCAGAAAGCACCACTTTCTGAACCATGCCTCTTTCAGTATGCTTCAGTTTGATGCTGTGATCAACCCCCGATTCTGAGTGCTTCCCAATGACAATATCACCAGTTTGGAGGTTTGCACCAATAAAAGGAAACCCATCATCATCGAGACTGTCAACTCGTCCAATTTTACTTTGCATCTTCCCAAAGTTTATACAGTCCTCAGACTTGGGCTTTGTTCCCAGTGCTTCCTTGTTAAGCACCTCAGCTTTGTAACTTCTAATGTGCTCAGAACGAAACATTCCACGTTCCATAGAAGCACGATTCATCACCAAAGAATCCTCCTGGTTGTATCCAAGATGAACATTGACAGCAACTATAGCACACTGTCCGTTAAAATATTCAGGGTGAGGCAGAATCCCTTTATGGAGGCGAGTATGCTTTGGCTTTCCAAGACAGTAGGAAAGCATTGTTCGGACAAGTGGCTTCTGTGGGTAATATAATTGATGGATGTTGGTATCAAGTCTTATACTTGGATTGGTAGTGGAGAATCCAATTGCTTGTTGAGAGTGCTTCTCGGCCTGATAGAGAATCCTCCTTGCATGGTCATGATTTACAAAAGGAATAAGCCCACAACTTATCCCTACCAGGAAAGAACTATCAAGTTCACAGTGTGTATATCTCATGGGTGGATTCTCTTCCTTTGCATTAAAAAGGTACTTGATTCCCCATGCAGTTTGACAATCCTCCTCCTCCTCTGCTCCGATCAACTCAATGATTCCATTATCTAGAAGCGATTGAAATGAGAACTCTCCTTTCAGATCTCTAATTTTCTTCAAGTTCCGGACAACTAAAAGAGGACGCAGTATCCTTCCGGGATCAGTAAATATACGTACTTCTCCATGATGCTGGTCCCTTTTTATCTCAATCTAAACAAGTCAGTCAAGAAACAAAGAAATGAGAACCACTAGAATGCGATAGAACACTGATAAACAAACCTCAATGAAAATGGGCACATGCATTAGAGTTAAAGCATGCACATGCCCCCACACACATACAGATTGGCTTTTAAGGGAAAAAACGTCACAAGTTGGTAAGGCATATAATACAATCACGTATCAATTGTAGAACCCCGAATGAATGCTAAATGTCCAAAAAAGACAGACAACGAATAAATAAATAAATAAAATAAAAACCAAATACATGAACCTCTTTGTTTTCGGAAACTTCAGATTGCAAAGTAGCGTATTATGTATAATACAGACTAAGATGGAAGTGACTACATCATGCACTTCTTCCGGTTCAAATTAACTGATGGCAGATTGCTAAGTAGCATATGTATAATACAGAACATTGCCAAATGTCCAAAAAAGATAGAAAACGAATAAATAAATAAATTAATTAAAAAACAAAATACATGAACCTCTTTTGTTTTCGGAAGCTTCAGATTGCAAAGTAGCATATGTCTAATACAGACTAAGATGGGAGTGACTACAACATGCACTTCTTCCGGTTCAAATTAACTGATGGCAGATCGCAAGCACGTTAACTTCAAATTACATGGAATTTCTCAACAAAGAAATATTTCATGATAATGAAATAATATGATCATGCATGATACAGGTGGTCCACCATCTATGCAATTTATATACTGGATTAAGTGAAAAAGTTTATGAAAGAAAATCCAATCTGTCTGATGTAAGAAATAAACAAAAACAGCATGGAATACTTATAGATAATATTTTGATTAACTAACTTCTGAAGATATCTTTTCAACTTATTGTTGCATGAACTGCCTTGTAATTGCAACTAAAAACATTAAATGGGTTCACAAGAACCTGATGTGGCACTTCCGTTCTGCGACGTTTTCGTCTGAGCCTTGCAACAAATGCAGCAGAATCCTTACATACTCCAACCCAATCCCCATCCACAAAAATTTTATGCTTTGCATGGAGATCAGTTGAAGTATCATCCACCAATTTCTCCAGCCCACATCCGTACAATTTACCAAGAATTTGGTCTTGTGTTGGTATGTACGTGCTGACAAGGCCCAAACTTGCCAAATTCTTAACCAGTCCACAATTTTCCCCATCTGGCGTAGTGAGGAAGCAAATCTTACCCCAGTGAGAAGGGTGCCTGTATCATCAAAGCCAAAAGATATGAGGTAACAATTTACACTAGAATGCGGAACAAGACCAGTAATCATTGGAAGGAGTTGAGCAGAGAGAGCCTAAGCATAGAATCAGATCAAAGGAGTCACAACAGGAACTGGACGAGTGTTAACTTTCAATCACTTACGGGTATCTAGCATCTCCAACCTTCCCTGTGTAAGCAACCTGCTGGCGGGTTTTCCGCATATCAGCTGTCGTTTGCAGTGGATTTGTTCGCCTCAGTGTTGCCACCACACCAGAGACCCTCTCCATCCTCTTGAAAGGATGTGACCATGCTCCAGTTGAAAAAGCTCTAGACAGACCATTTGTTATGATTGACGCATCCAAATAATGATCAATTGGCTGAACATCCCTATCTCCATAAAGATCCCTTTGCATAGCCTTGACCATGCGCCTCTCAGCATGTTTAATATGAACTCTTAGCTCTCTCTCAAGCAACTCACCAGACAACTCCAATCTCTTGTTCCTGAAGTCATCTCTATTATCAGTTTTACGGCGTCCTGTATAGCCTTCCAGGAGACATTTGACCATATAGGCCAGAAAACGAGCCTTTTGTTGAAAGCTTTTGAGACTAGGAAATAGATAGTTGCTGATGCATTCTTCAACTGATTCTTTAGGTGGGAATTGACATTTCTTCATTTCTTTCTCAACATGACGGATTGCCTTGTCCCCCCTACGAAATTCGTCGCACTGCTTATCAGCATGATATATTGATGCAAGAAGGATGTTTACAATAGCACAATCCTCGGTGCCCAAACCAATCAAATTTACTATTTCCTGGTCGTTGTTAGCACCCAAGGCAAAGAACATAATCCAGATAGGAATTTCTGTCACTGAGAAGTACACTGTCATGAACTTTTCTCCTCCTAAGAACTGCTCCACCTTTGGAACTAACTTCAGATACACTCTTTTTCGCTTTGAAACCGCTCTTCCGATCTACTGTCCAATGAGGATCGCCTGTCAACCAGAGTCTTTTCAGGCATATTTGCTCCTGTGCAATGAACGTCTGCAATCATAGTTGAAAGAAATTAATCAATGATTTCCAATAATCATATTCTTTATAAGATCCGGTATCTGCTATAGATTTTATGTGGCAGTTATTCAAAATGAATACACGGGACCCACTGTTATTTAAATGCCAGGAAAAGCCAGGGTCTTGCTGAATTTGAACTTTTCATGAGATACAATCATAAAAAGGGCGCAAATTCCAAATACACCCTATATGGAAGGTGGACCTCTTTTGGTTTTAATAATGGGATAAGGGTGAATTAGTCTACTTGGAAAAAAGTGAATTAAGAGCTTGCTTGAAGCTCTTTGGTTTTGCAATTTATAAAAGGAATTTATAATGAGTGGAAATGAGTGGCGGAGATTTAATTGAAATTTGAAATGTCGGAAGAGCACACGAGTAGTTGTCAAATCAACAGTCAAATCATGGTAGGTAAATTTATAAAGGGAAAAAATAAAGAAGTTCAAACAACCCCTAAGTTTAACTTTGTCGACCCAACTATCGCATGTTTGTCTTTTCCATTTCTTGTGCCTTTCTAACTTTTCATATTGGATTAAATTTTCTCACAAAATCAGAAACACAGGCATTAGGTGAAAAAGAAAGAACCCTTCTACTTGGTTACATACTTGAAGGCAGCTCCTACAGCATATAAGATACATGGTCTTTGTGAAATGAAAAATGGCTTACAGCTGGATGAAATCATGAGCTTTCCACCAGATCATAGAATACCTTAAAACTGCAAATCAGCTTGGCTAAAGAATTATCCATCCAATGGCAACTGTAGCATGCTAAATTAGTATGCAGAAACCACCAATCATTTGAATGCATAAATACTGTTCTTTCACACGTTAAAATATTGTAAATCTTCATCATAGCATAGTGCATCAGATGAACCACAAGTTAAAATGATTATTTAACATTCAGAAAATGAACAGATTTAAATGACAGCCCATTAGTAGCACAGCTTCTCACCTTCTCAGCGCCCTTGATTATAAAGTATCCTCCGTGGTCGAATTCACAATCTCCTTTCTCAACCCCATTCAGCCAACACAAGTCTGACTTTACCATGACAGGGAGCCTCCCAAATACAATATCATTGTGATATTCATTGAGTATTGTTTTCTCAACTTGTTGTTCTATACCGGTTTTGAACTTGTCGGTTCTAGAAAGATTTTTACTGTACACCTAAAAGGCTCAAAGAACGTACCAAACTGATTAAAAAGCCAAAGATTCAAAAAAGACAAAAATAGAAACACACCTCACTGGGATAGGTATTTATAATAAGATATCAAACAGATAAAAAAGCGAAAGATCCAAACTAGACAAAAAGAAAGAAACACACCTCATTGGAATGGGTATTAATAATCTTAATTATTAGCTATTCACATAATTCAACTTATATGATTTCAAGACTAGAAAGCTATGAACAAGATAGAAATCAATATAGTGATCACATTAGTGTTTTGAAACATTAGTTCTAGCTCTAACCAGAAACATAACTAGGGTAAACTAATCAACAAATGACAACTGGGAAAGTGGACAGCATGCAATTATATGAAAAGAAATGGCAAATATGTAATTTTCCAACAACATTAATATCCGTAGCAATGTCAACAAAATTTCCAAATGCAAAATTCTAGTTCACTCTTAGATATACTTACAAGTCACCTCATAATCCAGCGACCAGAAAATGAAATATGGAATTTGCATAAATATCAGAATTATGAAGCACGTGTTGTGTGGAATAGTTTGCACCTGGCTAATTGTGGAATACTAAATAACTACTGGGTAACATGATAAAGAAACATTGACAAAAAGACAGCTCAAATTTCATGCCCAGTAATGTAACTTGGAACAGAATACTTGACGTTTGAATACTTATTATCAACTAATTGACATAAATGCAAAACGAAATTGTCATTATGTGACTTTTTGTAAAGCACATCTCCAATTTAATAGAAGAGAATATGCAAAGTAGTCTGAGGCAGTTACATCTACAAACCTGTAGATGAGTCTCAACTTTTATCCTAGACGAATAGGTCATACTCTGCAGACGAGCATGCCGAGGATGCAGTTCCAAGAACTCCTTACCACTTTCAGTTGCAAACTTTTCCCCTGTCCAAAACGTTGGCCGCTCAAGTGTGACCTTCCCAAACTTGAGAGAAGCATGCCTCCACTCCCCGTCCCCCCTTTTTGAGGGATCATAACCGGGCTCAACAACAATCTCACGAATAGAATCAAACAATTGCTGAATACCATGCTTGATGAAATCGTTGTATGAGTTGATTTGGTGGCTAATTAAGCCATACTTGTCAAAGAAGGCTGTTGACGCCTTTCCACATAAGTCCTTCAAATCTTTACGTATCTCTTCTAAGGAGTTATCGGAGTCATCATCCGAGGCAGAGTCATCAAAATACATATCAAGATCGTCAATGTCCATCATGGAGGCCCCATTTGAAAACTTGTCATTAAGACTGCTAGGTCCGACATCTTCCGTGGCATCCCAAGCACCCATCGGATATGAACTGTGCCAAAGAAAGTAAAACAAACAATAACTGGTCAGTGAAATTGGGTGGAGTCACCTGGAGTCTGATGGGGGCAGTTGCCCCTCTGGACTTTGGCCGTGGTTATTTTACCGATAACACTTGCGGGAAAAGGTTGGGGTTCTAAAGGCGAGGATGGAAAACATAAACAACCACGACAAAAATTCAAGACGCATGTTTTACAAAAAAATCCCGGTGCAGAAGACAGCCATAAAGGAATAAAAAAATGGAAACCAAATTCCTAGCAGCTAGTAGAAGAGTGGCCGTGAAACTGGACAGAGTCTGTAACTGGATTAGCTCCATCACCGAAATCGTCAAGTACATAGCTCGATCAGTAAGCTACCTACGAATTGTTCAGTAATGAAGAACAGAAAAGGACGAATTACCTTGTAGAAATCAATGCACCACAACTAGTACCTTAATCTGATTACACCAAGTCTCCCCAATTTCTCTAAACCCTAAATTCTTTCTGATTCTGTGTTCAGTCCAGTGAAGAAAGCGGGGCAGTGAGGTGGGGCTATCAAATTCCAAACGCCAAGGCTCGTTTGATTTCTTGGAAAGAGTTATTTTGGTTGGAGGACTTTGGCTTGAAGGAGTAATTGTCCGCTATGCCCTGAAAATAATCTATAGTAGATCGGAAGAGCGTCGCTACACACATGCCAGGAAATAATCTATAGTCTAGATGTACGGCATCATATGGCCATATATCGTGTGTATCAGAATTTACTAATTTCAATCTAACACTATATATGGCATGTTACTATATAGTATCATATGATTATACAGCGTTCATCAAAACATACCACATGAGAAATTACATGGCCATGTGACAACATATGATATTATACATATAGTGTTAAATCATTTATAGAGTTCGCTCGTTGTGATTTTTCATGCGACGTGCATTATTCTATAATCAAATTCAATTATAGATTATTATGAAAGTATTTAAAAACTTCCCTATAGTTTTGTAATAAAACTTTCTACCTCATCTGACTTGTATCAATACATATCAAATGTATTTCAAATTTTTGTGATGTGCATGTGTATAAGTCACATAGGATGAGAGATTTTATAACAAAAAATATTCTTTAGTTTTGTAAAGATCTTGATTTGGTATTCCTTATTTTTTTCTCAAATTATAATTCAATTTTTATGTAAAACTGTAATTAATTTCATTATACATCTATGTTTTCTTTTGAACATTATATATCTCTATTTATTGTACATTATAATAAACAAATAAAGATTATCAAATTGAAATGATATAAGTAAATGAAAAAATATATCTATTATTTATATCTATGATGCACAATATCAATGGAGAATGTTATATAGTACTCATAATACTCAACCCCATGCCAAATGGTGTCACATTGGTTGTCACAGTCATTCACCCTTAGCATTTTAATATCATGTTAAACAGTATACTAAGTATCACTTGTGCTAAATAATATTATTACAACCTTCGTTCATAAAATTTTCAAGATTCGCCTTTATATAATGTCTAGTGTGACTTCATTTTTGCAGACCATGCGCATGATGTGCATACGCACAGTTATATGATACATTATGTGTCATAACAATACTCATATAGATGTTACATGTTAGTAAATTACTAATAGGTTTATTTACTTCTTTTGGTTCCCCTATTGTGGCTTTTTTGAGAAATAATTTACTTTTTTTAAAGGAATTTAATCCATCTTATAAAGGGTAAATTTCACATATAGTTCCTAAGGTTTGCACTTTTTTTTATAAAAAAAAGGAAAATTTATTTCATTGAACGGAAACAAAGTAAGGCTGTGCAAAAAGATCGAGCTCGACAGGCCCGAACAAGGACTGGACTAAAATCACCATCCTGGTCTGGACTTTAACATTAAAAATTTGGGTTTGGAATACCGGTCCTGGGCTTTGACATAAAGCCCAAAAAAACCTTAAAAGCCTGAAAAATATGACTTAATATTTTACAATTTACTCTATCTTCAAATCTATAGTTTGATACATCGTAGAAAAGGGTGAAAGAATTTAAGTGAGAGATATTCGTGAAACATAATTCAAAGAAAATGATGTGTTAATTTTAATAAATCAAGTTATATATCTTTACATTTTATAAAAATATAGAAAAAAAAGATAATTACTTGGATAGTCATAGTACAATTGTTATGTAAGATAGTCGTAGTGATTTGACTAATTTCATATTCGCTCTTGTATAACATAGATTTAAAGATAAATGAAATGAAATGAAATGACTGAGTTAATCTATGTGATAATACTTAGATAAAGAAAAGAGATAAGTTGGAGATGGAGAGTAATAGCAATTTAAAACATTGATTTTCCAACTAAAAACCATAATAAAAAAGACTCTTATATACATATGGGATTTTTTTTTTTTTGTTTTTATATGTTGGAAAATAAACATCGAATTTGTCATGTGCATACTAAGTTGTGTTTCTTTTTCATATTTATATATTTAGAAAATTACAAACCCGAACAAAACACGAAAAGAGGTGAACAATTATCTGAATTCAGACTGAGACCGAAACTGAACAAGCTTGTCGTTTACATCTTGAAACCAGACCAAACCGAAAATAATCGGTCTGGTCTAGGGCCTTTCAAAACCCGAGCCTGAAACCCAAATGCACAGCCCTAAAACAAAGTACAAAGTTCCTAACATTTGCACTTTGTATCAGGTAAGTCCTCATTCTTTTTCTTTAACACCATAGGTTTCCAACCTTTTATAAATTCGCACATATAAAGTATAGTACCTAGGGATGGTTTCTGTCCAAAAACATTGTTAACTCCTCTATTTTTTTAATGATCTTTATACCCTTATTGTTTAAATTATTAAAGGGTAAATTTCATATATGGTCTCCAAACTTTACTCATTATATCAGTTGGGTCCTCATTCCTTTTTTTTTTTTTTTAACGCAATGGATCTCTAGATTTTCATAAATTCACACATAAGATCGAATCTCATAAAATTGACATTTAGACCTCTTACTCTTTTTTCTTTAATAATCCTTTACTTTCTAAATAAAAGAAAAAATAATAAAAAAGGGAAAAAAGAAAATAAATTTTTTCCATCCTATTTACTTAATTACCCATGAACATCTACAACTCAGCGTAAATGACAAAAGTCATTTTTGATAACAAAAGAAGATACTTACATTTTACCTCTATCTCCTCCCACTACTATTAGAAATGACATAAAAATGAAAGCTTTCCAAAAAAGAAAAGTATTGCACGTATTTGTCATTTTAAGTTAAATTGAGGACAAAATAAAATGAGTAGCTAACTAAGAATTGAAAATCTTATTTTCCTTTTTATTTATTATTATTTTTACTATTTTTAAAATTTTTATTTAGAAAATGAGAACAAAAATGTCATAAAAGACTTTAAGTGAATTTATAAAAAGTTGAAGATCTATGACATTGAAAAAAAGTAAATTCTCAACTAAGAGAAAATCCAAATATTAAGAACCATATGTCAAATTAACCCATTTTAAATTATAGCAATGACATATAGTTTTGGAAAGTTAGATTCTTGTGTGTCTATATATATATGTGTGTGTATATATACACACACAGTGAAGATATATATGGGAGGGGTAAGTATGAGAGAAACTTAATCACTTTAACACTTATTCGAACTATTTAGATTCACATTTAATAATTAACTCGTATCTTGTACATTATTATTTGTGTAACATAAAATTTCACGATGAGGACAACATATCGCCTAAAGGGCAACATATCGCCTAAAGGGGGCAGAAGAAAAAGAAATAGCAATGGCATTGAGTTCTTGATCTTGATCATCAATTGGAGCTGGATACTTCCAGTTTAGGATCAACCTCAACCCTTGCAACACCTTCTTCAGCCACCTTAGGAACCTCCACCTCCCCAACCACCAAACAGTCGCCGTCTCCGGCCACCACCACCACCTCGTCTTCTTCTTCCACGTAGTTGGGATCCTTCTCGTCTACGGCAGGCGGTGCGGGCTCCAACTCATTCTCGTCTTCCTTCTCTGGCCCCTCCCACGTGTACTTGCCGCCGTGCCCTTTCTTGGGATCGTGCTTTAATGGAAGCCCGTCAGCCGGGTGGCGCTCCAGCCTATGCACGCCCTTGTCGAAGAGCTTTTTTTCGATGTATTTTACTGTGTCGACGTCGTGAGTCTTCACATCCACCTTTTCTATGTGCTTTCTTCCTTCGTCGGCCCTGCATTCTGCTCGGATCGTCACCTTGTCTTTCTTTTCATCAACTATTGGCTTCATTTTTCAACTTCAAAGTTATTTATATGCTTAAAATATTTCTGGATTTTGTCTTGAATTCCTATTGCCTTGTGATATTGATGAATTTGATACAGATTACAGGGTATATATATATTATCACATTTAATATATCGAATAGAAAAAGTTGCGGGAAGATGCTTGATTGAATTGGAAAGTGGAGAGTTGGATGCTAGAATGTGCCAGAAATGTGGGTGCTAGAAGGCATCAGACACGTAAAAATGTAGACTTTTTTAATAAGAGACACGTAAAAATGTTTTAAAAGTTATCAAAGTGATCCTAACTGATAATAATTAGGATGATTTAAAATGAAGGAATATATTTTTGGAGTACAAAATTTATACAGACTAGATTTTCTTGTAACGCTATTCTAAATCGTGACCTGAATGAATGAGAATCCATTTCTTTGTCCCAAAAAAAAAAAAAAAAAAAAAAAAGAAGACTTTTCAAGATTTGTACGTGCCTTACAAAATAGCAATATTTTTTATCTTAAAAAAAAAAGAAAGAAAGAAAGAAAAACTCAAAAGGGTCAATTGTAGCAAAGGTTAATATGACTAGAACAGATGTTGCACAACATTAGAGGGCTTAGATTAGTCATACATGTTGAGAAAGCTACGATGAATCCCAATTTGTGGAACAAAGAAAATCAATTACATGCAATGGAATATGATGGCAACAATAAATACATTTATTGAATATTAACATTTACCATGAAAATGATTAGCCGATGCATGAAATGATTCCTTATTGTATTTCATAGAATTTATTGAAATTTTATATTAATTTTAGCGTTGCATATTGTTAACAAAACTTCCCGTGCAGCGCACGAATGAAAAACTAATGAATGTGGAAAAACAAAAAAAAGTGCAATAAATCGATTTATTTTCACTCATTCTATTTCTATATATTTTCGAGCATTCTATTTCTATATTTAAGCGAAACACATTATATAATTCATTGTCCCATATTCTAAACGATTAATATATAATAAAATATAAATAGGATACTACAAAAAGTGATCAAATTTTAAATGTGTTTTTCATAAGGGCAATTAAAGTTGTCGTTGGAAAGCAGTGTGGGCTGAGGTTTTCTAGTCTATCTTCCTTGTGAGTTTTGAGTTTGTTTTTTGAACTTGTAGGGTGGGAAGATTTTCTTGATGTGGATTTCTGAAAGTATGAAGGGAATGTGGATTTCTGTAAGTATGAAGGGCAGTCATTGTTGATACGTTTTCCATGGAAAAGTGCAATTGATTGATCACTAATTACTCGTTTATAATGCTTGCCAAACAAGCTGTTACCTTGTTAGTGAATTTTGGCTATTGTTTAGTAGGAATTGATGCGTATTCAATGAATCGTATAGTGGTGCAGTGCAAACAGATCGGTTAAGAATTTGGTTGTATTGTGCTTGGAGAGTACCGCTTCTAGGTTCCCGGTGGAGGATGGATATGTGTACTTTGCTACACTGAATTAGCATCGGGCAATCATGGTGTTCTTTGGTTTTTGAAAATTTTGATCAATTAATTAATTTCTGAAGGTGAATAAAGTGGATCAAATAAGAGTTTATTCAGTCAGAAATCTGTGTTTTGACCAAAACCGGTGCTGGCTACCGCAATTTGCTCACCTCAAAGACGCTGGTGCAGTTTTGAGCAACTAGGTACTAGTGACTCTACCGAGAAGAAGATTATGGTGACAATTTTTTAATTAATGTTTGTAGTTCCAGTACTGTGCTTCTCAACTTCTGCAACTATTATCAAGTTATTAATCAATATAGGTTCCACAAGTCCAATGTCTTCGAGCGAAATGGTAGGAAATAAATCACTTTCGATCTGATTTCAATTTGTTTGTTCTCACATGATATATATCAACACAAATCAAATAATAAGTAATTTAAAAGGAAAAATTGGAGCAAGCGTTGAGCACTCCTTGTCGCATCCGATCGAGAAAACCAATTTAAAAGCTAGCTTAAACTATTTAAAAGGGAAAATACTCTCTATACACAAATTGTGTACAAAAACTTCTTACACAAACTATCACGATTATAATTTGATTTTAGGTGATATGTGATGTGTGAAAAAATAAGATCCTGACAAATGTGATTGTATATAGATTGTGGCGTAGCATTACTTATTCAAAAATTTAGGTTGATGTTACAAAATTCTTCTCCAAGGTCCATATCGATTGAACTGAATGTTGATTATTAATCTATATTCTTCAATATCCAAGCTAGGCTTGGGATTTCTTGGTTGAAACCATTGTCGACTGAAACCTATCGAATCGGTCAGTTTCGATTTGCCAATTTTCTCAAATAATTATGGTTACTTCATTTCCGGTCTATGCCGGAAACTAAACCAACCCGATGGACGCCGAGGCCTATTCCAAGCTTCCAAAATACCTATGAGAGTGACTTCGAGGTAACCTCATAATTTCTCCCGAGTTTAAATAAGTAAGATAGGAACGAATTTTTTTTTTTAATTTTAATTAATACTGTAGAAAAAATAAATAGTGAATCCCGTCGATAATGGTCAGGTCAGTAATGTGTGTTAGTTCAAATTGTTAATACACAGTGAAAAGGATTGTGACATGTTGTACTACACGAATTGGGAAAATTTACCCGATCAATCAAATGTAGACAAGTTAATAAAAATCTACTTTAGAGCAATAATGCACATGGGTATTCCAAACCTATGGAATATAACCATTTGGCTTAATTAATAATGAAACAAAGTTAAAAGTGTTTGTCCTTTATCGACCTTTTTCTAGTCTAGAAAACATCAACTTGTTAACCTTAACTTCAATCGTACCGTCTGGAATCCGAGAAATGGCAGAAAAACTCAAGTTAAAGATCAATGTTTTTGATAATGAGAGCGATGAAGACGAAAAGGGGGCCAAAAAAGAACTAGATCTTCCATTGGAGAAGTTAAATTTGGGTCCCAAAAAGAAACTACTTGTGCTTTCTCTTGGTGGATTGTTGACGGATCGGGTGCATGTTAGAGATAAGCGCACTGTCCGTGGACTGCAACCGGATGTCACATACTGGAAATTTCTAGGTAAACACGACAAATTTAATAAGTACTTTTTACTTGTTAGAGTAGTATTAATTTCTGTTGGGTTTTTAATTTTTAATCACTTGGATGCGACAGTTTTCAAGAGGCCTTTCTGCACTGACTTTTTGAAATTTTGCCATGATCGGTTTGAGGTGGGCTTATGGTCTTCTGCTCGAGAGTAAGCACAATCAATTTTTCATTTCTAGGTTACAATATTTGTGTACGATTTCTAGGTAATTTATTTGTGTACGATTTTTCCTCATCACCGATGTTGAAATGTGAATAGCCATAATATTAATGCTCTTTTTGGCTTTTGTTTGGGTAAGCCTCTTTCATAAGCTTATACTGTTTATGAACCCGGATGTACTATTGATTTTCATCAAAATCGATCATGTCACATGTTTGCTATGCGTATTAGTTAGAAAATTCTTTTTTTTTTTTTAGACAGTTGGGAGAATTTAGACTCAAACTCAGAACCTTTGTCCTGATAAAGAGTGTCGTTTATCACTTGATCTATCATTCTTGGTCTTAGTAAGTAAATACTTTTCTAATATAGCGTGCTTTCAGAGAATTTTATATATCAAACTACTTTACAGGGTCAAGACGAATGTACTGATTCCGGGTTTCACTGCCTAAGAAAGGAGCAGAAGCCTCTGTTTTTGAAGGATCTAAAGGATCTTTGGGGAAAAAAATACCATAGTCTTCCCCGGAAAAAAGGAAAATATTCCTCGTCCAATACACTGTTGATTGATGACGAACCCCACACGTGCCTGTTAAATCCTGTAAATACAATTGTTTTATTAATACTTAAGTTTAATTATGGTTAATAATGACGTTGATTTAATTTTTCGTTTCTATGTGAAGCCGGATACAGCAATATTTCCTCAGCCATACAAAAAGCACGATGGCAAAGATACATTTCTAGGACCGAATGGAGAACTACGAGCCTTTCTAGAAGGACTTGTGGATGCTAACGACGTTCCTAGTTACGTGAAAGAGCATAGAATTGGACAGCATCCCATAACTCCTTCGCATCCTGATTGGAATTACTATGGAAAGATCGTTCGCCATTTTGGAAGGGAATTCAAATGATAATGATATACCATAGAGGTTGCCATATATGTATGTTTTCTTTTTGTCTTTGGGAACTGTTTGTTCCATGTTTGGCAATAATTCAAGATAATATACGACCGGTTCAACCGGATTCTAATGCAGTACTAGATTTCCTGAGTTCCAAAGAAATTTAGGGTAATTGTGTTTATTATAGTTGGTGTCACAAAGAAATTAAAGCACGCGGCTTATATGCAGTTATGTGCATTATACACGCTAGTTAGCAGTATATAATAAATTCTCTATTTTGTATTTTAATTATTTCCAAGAACATGTGTCAACTCATATAACGAAACTCACATTACATATGTTAATGTAAAGAAAATTAAGATTGTAGATTGTATTAATGAGATTTCGTTCAAATAGTGAGCACATATATATGTTTTATATATACAGTTAAGAGAAACAGTTAAAAGATATTTGATTGGTAATGTGTTCACTGTACAAAGAAAATTGAGATTAAAATTTATTGTTTAATGAAATCCAGTATTACAGGTTTCTATTACAGAATTTGACTCTTCACTATGTGCACCTATATTAAGATCAATGAATTATTAGTTAAATTTTAAACTGATATTACGAAATGCATCAATGTCCTACTATTTACAATTAGATAATTGAAATTGAAGACCATTAAAAATGCCACATAATGGAAAGATTATGGTACATGTAATCTTTAACAATCTAAATATTAAAGAAATATGTACAAACATTCGTTGAACACATAGCAAAAATCATTGGTTTAGATCAACAGTGGAACACAATAATAGAAATATAATAGTTATCAAGAGTAGTAATTTTATTTTGCCTACACGCATACATGTTATTATGCATGTGTGAATATATGTCAAACATTTAAACTACAAGCACTCCACATTTGTAGACTAGATGTATATCACGTATTGCACGTATGCATAATAACATACATGCGTGAATAAAATAAAATTTTTCTTATCAAGAGTTATAAAAAAGTACATTTAAAAAAACAACTATTATTTTACTATTTGAAATAATAAAAAATGGAAATAGTTTATAGAACATAAGGCCATAGAGGATCTTATTGTCTTAACCAATAAATCTTTTTTTTTTTTTGGCAGACTAGTTAATTTTTGAGAAGGTTGTGTAATTGTGTTACAGTCACCCTATATCACAAGAACCTGCACACACAAACCACTCAATATACTCTAACTGATGTAAAAAAAAAAAAAAATTGTATTTCCAACTATTGAAACATCATATTTAATTGAACTCATACACCATATAAATCGAAAGTATAGTAGTTTTCTATAAAACTTATATCATAAATGAACACGGTAACAAAATACTAATGAGTCAACAAAATGCCAATGAGTTATACACCTATTTTAGTAAACATATATGAACACCTCTAATGATAAAATTACAAATACTCTCTCACAAAACTTGATATTCTCTCTGTCCCAAAAAGATATTCATCTTTTCCATTTTTATCCTTCCCAAATTATATTTCTCTTTCCTAAATTGATTTTTTAACTTATAATATACCCTCATTTATGATATAAAGTAATCAATAATAAAGAACAACTAAAGTGAAAGACTAAATAAATTAAAGGGTATATTAAGAAATATATTGTTATGAAAGGGGAATATCTTTATGGGACTGATGTAGTACAAAATATAAAAAATAAAAATTTAACTTTTTCCAGAAACTTGTAGAAAATACTCAATCATTCTTGATTCTTTGTAAATTGACTCAGTTATTGACCTGATAAATGTACTAAACTAATGAGGTTCTAGTTCAACTTATGGGTCATTGCTAACTCAGTTGTCAATTCAAGTATATGTGGTTAATAATAATATTTTTTTTAAATGAAAACACACGAGAATAGTAATACATAAATGAAAATTGTTAACAAAAAATGAGTTGGCGCAATAGTTTAAAAGTTATTCTTAACATGTAGTTCATGAGTTTAATTATTCACTATTATATTTGTAACAATTTTTTTTTTTTTATTTAAAGTAACAACCGGTGTAGTATGGCAATATAAGTAATGATGCTAGATAAAACTTTAAGCGGGAAAAATTAGTAAATTATGCCGGACAATTACTTTCAGACAACTGTGATTCTATATATATATATATATATAGAGAGAGAGAGAGAGAGAGAGAGAGAGAGAGAGAGAGGGATTTGCATTCTCCTTCTCAAAAATCTTCTGCAACCTATATTCTCTAATGTTATCTAAACTAGATTCATACATATCAAATTATTTTAAAAAATAAATTATATGAAATTTTATCATTTTTTTGTATAGTGAAATTTTATGAGATTACATTACTCAATAAAGAATAATTAATTTTTAATATTAACCAAACAATAATGTAATTTAACTTAACTATCAGTTACAATAAATTTTAATCGATTGTTATCATTAACGTAAATAAATATCATGTTATTTTTACACTAATTTAGATAAATGACATCGTACGAAATAATTGCTAGTTACACGGTTACGTGTATTATGAAAATATTTCTTTTCAAAACCAATAAAGTCAGATAACATGAAGATTATATAAATTAATAATAATACATAAAAGTAATAATATATAAAATAGCATTAATTATTAATATTCACGGGGTAAAATAAAAAAATTACAATTGTAATTTTTAATTAACTTAAACTAACCATATATATGTTTAATCATATTATATCATCATATAATATATAATACAACAGTTTTCAATTGGATTTGAATTTCCAATTGCAATTTTTCCGCTCTTTTGCTGACATCATCATGATATTGCACAATAATTTAGATTTTCAAAATTTCATTTACAGAGTCCTTGATAATATTGAAACCAAAATTTATTTCATAATAACTTAGAAACCTATTTCAAAATAACTTATATTATGAATGAAAATTTAGTTCAGAATAACTTAGACCAAATCAACTGATTTATTTATTCTTCTTTTTTGTGCAGTAAAAATCTATTTATTTGCGTGACACCAATAATTAAAGACACATAATGTACTTCTGTTATAATAATATATGGCTAAAATTTATTTTCTTGGCATCTATGATATAACTTGAAAATCTTTGTAACTATTTTTTTAATCTTTGTTTTTATATCATTTGTGATACAACGATTAGGTTATAGAGGATGCAAATAATTTATTTTTTAGTCTTTTTCTCTATAGATGTGAATCCTTCAAAATATCGACTGAATTCATGTTGTTATTTCATTTGATTTAATTATTATTGTGACTATTTATTGTTTTTTGCAATTAACGTAATGATTTTTTTTTAAATGAAACATTGAGAATTTATCTCCCCGTACAAGGTATGTGTTGAATACTAATTGATCGATATTTTTATTTGGCAAGATAATAATGAATTTTAGTGAAAATTTTGTAAACAAAGAGACAAGAAATCCACAATAAGAAAATGAACTACACAAAAAAAATTAATCCCTGCATTGCGATTATCTGATCTTATTTTACTTTTTAAAATGTCCCACATATATGATCTTCTTTATACTGAAAAGTCTAACTTGCATTTCTTTACAAATATATCCATATTTAACATTTTAATTACAACTATCAATTTTGAATTTTTCTCATAGAAAGGATACATCGAGATAGTGCTTTCTCATGAGTATGAAAATTTTTATCTAAAAAAGTATCGAGTGAATACGGGTATTTAAATACCCGATAAATATTATTAGACTGTTAACTAATAATATTAAATAAGTTGGATGATTTAAAAGTGAAATATAGCAAAACTTTAATTGAGTACATAAACAGATAACTATTAATAAAATATTAATTTAATAAATCAAATACTAATTAAAAATGTATATTTATTATTTTTGCTTTGCAAATCTGATAATGCACATTTATCTAATATTTTATTATTCATTATTATTGAGGTTTTTTGAAAATTAGTCTTTCGTATAACGCTCGAGCGATAGACTAAACTTATAGTTGTAACAGTTGATTGTGATATAATTATTTATAGCGATGAAAATAAGGCCGGTTAGCCATACTCTAGACCCGCCCCATGAGTCTTGAAGTTACTCAGACCTGCCCAAACCTGTAAATTAATATAGCAGATCAAGACAGGTCGGCTCTTGGGACGGGTTGAGATGCCACTATGACCCACAAAAGGACTCATGAAATTTTTTCCCCTTTCAATTAATGTTATGTGCAACGCATTATTAATTGATGAACGTAGAATAAAATAAAACATTTATTTAGAATTTTAAAGTTCCCAACATTAACTAATATAATAACATAATTCTTTTAATTCGACAGAAAAATCCTTTAAAAAAAAAATATAATAAAAAATAAAAATAAACTACGGATTTAATGGTCGATTAGTCAAATTATCATCTCTAATAATTTCTATACATTTTTCTAAATAAATTTATTAAAAATAAAAAAAATGTCTGGTGAGTCACGGGTCTATGGTGTGAGTCCAACTTGACTCGCACCCGCCCTGGATCCACACGCGGGTCAGATAATGTTACTTCATACTACTTCTTTTGCACCGATTAGGCGTAATGAGTCAATCATATTATAGGTATGTCTCCACGAGTTTATAAATTGATGGGTCAAATTGTCATATCTAATTATTTGACTGCTAATTATTACAACTTTATATAGGTTGGACGTGTGAATTTGCACGACGAATTTGGAGAAAACCAGAATTATGAACTCAGGTATTTTACTACAAATATTACATGGTAAATTATAATTCACATATAAATTCGTAATTTTTTATAATGCAACTAGTATATTATACTTTATTTATAAAATGATGTCCACACTCACATGTTAATTTTGATATAAATGTACAGTATAATTCTACTTATGTAACGCACGGATGAAAAAAATCTAGTTTCTAATAATTATAAACTACAAATTTCAAGATATATTGGACAATTGAATAATCAAATTTATCTATAATTTAAACAATTAGATGATGATGATGATTATCTATTAATTATTAAATTTAATAGCAAATCTTTTTTGAAAATGGGGAATGGATAAGGCAAAAATGAATAAAAAAATTTTAAAAAATTGAAAAATTCAGAATACCACACATGTTACCTTATGAAATAAAATGTTTAAAAAGATCCTACTAACAAATTTTTTAGAGGGAAAACTGCGGTACAAAGGTATAGATATAGATATCTATTTCTTTCCCTCTTTCTTCATTTCCCGACTTCCCGTCCTTAACATATCCCCAAAAAAATTATATAATACTTATATATAATTATATAATGTATTACTAGCCAACCTCTTTAGTTATTTTCATTCAGTTTTCCTTCCAAATAGTACAACGACAATAAATAAATCGGGGAAAGAAAAATGAGAAATACCCGAATCATTAGCAGTTAAGGGTACCAAAAAGCCCGCTCAATAAAATACCGGGACCAAAAAGATCAAACAAATAAACATGAAATAGACCAAAGGAAGGGAGCTGCAATTTCACGGAAATGGCAGTTCTGTAAATAATTCCGATCTCTATTTTGCTCTGATGGGCCGAGAGGGCGGTCTTCCGCGACTATCCCGTTTTCAAAAAAATCATTTTATAATCCATGGAAAGATTTTTAAAAAATATCAGTGTTTGAATTATGAAACGTCAAATTTCGACTACTACTTTTAGCATTTTTTGGTTAATATGGGTGCAAATCGAAAGGGGTTGAAGATGCCCATTAATAAAACACATTAATAAATGCTCGATAAGAAATAAGTTTGAACTAATTATTACTGACAGGAGGTTTTTCTCTCACATTGGGCCAATTTGTCTTCTCACAAACTTAGGGTAAATTTAATGAATAGTCATCGAACTTTCAATGCGTAAATACTAACTCACTGAACTATGTAATTACTCACTAAACTTTCATTATCGTTCACCATCCACCATCATGTTAACTACCGTTTGCACAAGGATAACGTTGTTACCTACGTGGCTAACGGTGAATGACGTGTTCCAATTGCGGCCTTCAATCACGACACATCACCCCCATCTAGCTGTCCAACTTGCCACCTAAGAAAGTGCCCTTCATTTCCTTGTTAAATCTTCTGTCAACAACGCATTCTTCTATCCCCAACCCGTAAACGAATAAGCAAAAGTGCAGGCAGATTCAACATTTAATCTATTCGCTATCTTCTGAACTTAACTTCTAATTCAACATGCTGAAAGACACCGTTAAATTGGATTCAAGCGTTAATCCAGTCGGTCAAATTGGTCTCAAATATGGTGTTTTGGGACACAAAATTGGGACATATTGTTTTCAACTGGGGAATTGGTCTAACATCAATGAATTAAGGGTGACACGGTTTGGGATTAGGGTCTCGAAGAGCAGAAATTGCCGGGACGCATGGGACGTTTAGGGAGAAAGAATTTTGATATAAGGTTTCAATTTGGGGAGGTGATATGCAAATCCATTTCCAAGATTGAGGCCATAAAACGTATTTTCTAGAACGGTCACTTTCTTAGGTGGCAAGTGGGAATAGTTAGGTGGATGTGATGTGTCATGATGGAAGGCCGCGATTGGTCCACATCATTTGCCGTTAGCCACATAGGTAATGACGTTATTCTTGTGCAAAACGGTAGGTAACATGTTGGTGGATGGTTGACAATAATAAAAGTTTGGTAAGTAATTAGTTACATGCCAAAGCTTGGCGAGTCAGTAGTTACCCATTGAACGTTCGATGACCATTCATTAAATTTACCCTCACAAACTCATCTTTTATTCCAATCTTCTTCCTCTTTCTATATCTAATTCTAGAGTCCCTTTAAAAAACTTTACTACAAGAAAATTGCTGATTGCTGATGGCAAATTTTTGACGGTAGAAAATCTGTTGGTAACTACTGACGGCAAACCTAATTACCGATGGAAACAAAAGTCGTCGGCAATTACCGACGGTAGTAAAGTCCGTTGGTGATTACCTAAGGCTCATCATGTCCGTCAGTATTTACCGAGGGCAAGTATTTCTTGTCTGTGATTAGGGAAGGATTCGTGCTTCCGTCGGTGATTACAGACGGAGTTCTCTATTGTCGGTGATTACAGACAGAGTTTCGATGCCGTCTGTAATCACCGACGGCTTCACAATTCCATCAGTAATTACCGACCGAGATGCATATGCCGTCGGTAATTACTGACGGCCATTCATAATTGTCAGTAACTACGGACGACTAGCTGAAGCCGTCAGTAATTACTGTTGGAAGAACATATATGCATTTTAACTTATCTCAAATTATTCTTTAAATTTTCTTTAACGCAACATTTGTTCTTTAAAGTTACTGTATGAATGGATTATATTATATTATTATATATAGATATTACATATCCAACAGATCAAATATTTATTTTGTACATAATTGTAATTATTTTTTAATTACATGTTTACATTTCAAACTTGCACAAGGACGGAGTTAGGATTTCAACTAAGTGGAAGCGAACTTAAGCGCGGAATAACATTTTAAAAATAAGACCATTATGATGTTGTACTGAAAATGTGATAATCTTGTACAATTTCTGTGTATGGTGGTACTACAATACTAGTAGATATTTAAAAAGGAACTAAAGATGAGTAGGAAACTCGAAAGAACCAAAGTGAAAATAATAATTATTATTATAATCTATATATTAATAATAAGAGAAGTTCGTTTGGCATGATTTTTCCCGCCCATAGTCTGGCTTCATAAGGATTCTAATGACGTCATCTCTGAAATTATATTTTTTTATTTTTTCCTAAATTATCTTCTTCACTGCATTTTCATTATCTTTTCATTTTCCAAATTTATACTGATCCTATCCGTCTTCTAATTTCTGTAGTTATGTTTGTGTTGGATTCAAATTTCCTTAATTTCTCCTCTTTGTGCCTTATCCTTGAATATTCATCCGATTAATTCTTGAATTAATTCTTTTCAAAAAAAAATTCTCGAATTATCCTATTTTATATATTTTAAATCTATGAAAAATTTGACGGACTCTGGCTTGATTGTTTTTTTTAGAGTAATTATAGTTACATAAATTGTACATTACCACTGTTGCTTTCGTGGAAATTAATTAATCATACTTATATTATATTTTGTGGAAATTTAACAGAAAATTGATTGCTAATTCTATATTATCTTTTTTTTTAAGTATAGTTATTTTAATTTTTTTAATTATAAATAGTTAGAAATACAATTAGAATAAAACTTTCTTTCTTCAATAAAAAAAAGATTTCCAAATTTAATATTATACTGGGAAAATGATCGGGACGTCATCTTTCTTTTCTGCCCTAATTTTTTTTAATTTCTGTTGTTATACTAGTATAATGCACATGGTGAAAAATCTTGTAATAATAATAATAAAGAAAACTAAATCTAGTTCGAGAAAAATAGCTTAAGAAATTCATATGGAAGATATGAATAAATAGAATTCATTGTTGAATTGAGATGTGAGTTATCAAGGACTAACATGTTTGAATTAAGAGAAGGCAGTTTGGGTGGAATATATGTCTCAAGCTTTTGTGGTCACTTGGGTTGTGACAAAATCTTAGTGAATTTCACTTTTGGAGTTTTAACATGTTAGAATTAGAAGTAAATTTTAGCTTCTAAATAAATAGATGAATTGATTTTGTAATTGACGTAAAAAAATAGATGTTGAATGAGAATTAAATTAGTGGAATTGAGTATATCAATTGATAATTTTAATTTAATATTATTATTTAATTTTTAATAGTATTATTATCAGTTGGGCAAATGTTTTAGAACGAGAAAAACTACATATGTGTAAAACATGAGTTGCAAAACTTGGAAGTGATGGTACAAAAAATAATGCAGAGTATAAAAATAAATCATATTTAATATATTACAAAATATATTTATATATAATAATAATAATAATATAAATCATATATGAAGAATATTTTAATTATTTTGTAAATTGCGAAGACTATATAAGTATATATTAAATACAATATAAATACAATTTCTGACAAGAAAATAAAGATAGCCTGGTGGTCGGGGACCACCAGGTTGGTGGATCGAATCCCTATCTCTCTCTCTCTCTCAATATCACTCTACAGGAATTATTAAAGGCGGGTTTGAGTTGCTCAGGGGGTTAGCAAGTGCGGCGCGGGCATAGCGCAGTCAGTGTGCGCAGGGATCACAGTGTAGCCTGGTCGGTCAATTGGGTTGGGATTAAAAAATCCGATTTTTATTTCTTTTTAAATATTACACATATGTGGCCGTTGGTAATCACTGACGAGGCTATTATCGATGGCCGTTTCCGATGGGCCGTCGCTGATCAATATTACCGACAGATTTACCACAGTTACCTATGGATTTGACCGTCGATAATTAGCAATTTTCTTGTAGTGTTTTCTGAAAGTTTTGTTTAAAAAACTTTCTATTCATGTGACATATATGGATACATGTCATATAGATTTAAAATACATATAGTTTAGATTTGAAATATATATGATATGTATCTATGTATGCTACATGAGTGAAAAGGTTTTAACAAAATTTCCTCAAAGTTGTTGAGAATTTTCCGCTAATTATAATTAATCTTGTTGAGAATTTTCCTCTAATTATAATTAATTAAGAATTACGGTCGGAAACAACCCGTGGCGGTATGATAGTTACTACATCTGTGACTGTGAGTCTACGGCATCTATATGCTCCTCCTTTGATATTCCACTGATCTCATACGGTGAAATAAATAAAATGTCCGTCCAAATTCCTCTCTTGTATTGGAAATCCAAAATTACACACGCACTAGTTCCATTTCAAATAATACGTGAAATTCAAAATTTAATTAAAAGCACTGAGCATGGAAAAAATTACACACGCACTAGTTCCAGAGGTTGAAATCTTGGATGATTAATTATATACAAAGGTCATTTAAGTTCACAAGAAAATGTAAAGTCATTAGTTTCTACCCAAAATTGTTATGAAAATGTCACACAAAGAAATTTGGCACGCAAATATATTTTCAAAATGATAGTTGTGTTTTACTAGCTGTTTAATGATATATGATCAAAATGACATTTGTATTTTACCAAGTGCTTTTTCAAACGAGGCATTCAATCAATAGTGATTTTAAATAATTACTTTATTCAAAATGAGAAAAATATGCGTAAATCATAATAATGTAGTAGTATATTGCGTTGCAAAAAATTGGAGATGAAGGCTTTGAATGCATATTTCCCAAAAGAGGTGAATCCAAAAAAGAAAATGAAAAAGAAAAAAATTGTTTTGTCCTACTGACTTTTATAAATTTAAACAGTCATTAATTCCGATCGATCATAGAATTCGAAAACTTCTTATTCTTAAAGGATTTTCAGAAAAATTATTATTATTATCCTATATGCATTTAGCAAGATTATTACACTGGCCCAAGTTGGGACTGAAGAAATTTATTATTTAATCGAGTGTATTAATTTATTGAGTATTTAGTTTCCTTTTAGGTTTTACTAATATGTGTAATACATTTTTGAAACTTTAAAAACAAATTCAATCAGATACTAATATTCACAATTATGTTTACAATTTCTCGTCAAGAATTTAGAATTTGTAACGTAAGAGGAAACTCTTTAGAGTGATGATATATGTACAAATTATCGTATAAATAGATTTATTATAAGATAAAGAATAAAATTGTAATTTTATCTATCTGTTTTCTCTTTCTTCTATTACATAATATGGGTAAAATTGTAATTTTACACTATTTTTGTAAACACATCTATACATTTATCAGTACATCTGTGCATGTAGATTAATTCAACCCTTCAATGTTAAGAAAATTCTACATGTTGATGTTGGTTTTGATTTTGCTAATTAGACAGGAGAGTGTATATATAAATTATTTGAATAACTAATTAAGTGAGAAATAAATATCATTCTTTTTTTTTTGAAGGAAAAAATAAATATTATCTCCGTCTAAAAAAGATGGTCCATGTCAATTTTACACACAGATTAAGAAAAATTCATTTAATAGTATTGAAAAAGTAAAGTTTAACATCATTTATCTATTATACTTTTTTATTTATTAATTATTTCACTTTAATAATTTTATTTTTTGAATAACTATTAGCATTAAATGGAGTATATAAGAGAACTTATATTTCAACTACTTTTTAAAAAGGAAACTGGACCATATTTTGAGATTGATGGAAAAAGAAAGATGGACCATCTTTTTGGGACGGTGGTAGTATCATTCTTGAAGATACATAAAAGTATGAAAACCAGCGTAGAATTAATGGAAAATTGGCCGTCCGAACTCCCCGATCGTATTGGAAATCCAAAGCAACGACAGAAACATCAAGAGTTTACCCTCTAAACCACTGGCCTATTTAAACCCAACTTGATCATGAATTGTATTCTTGTGCTAGACAGAACTTGAGAAATGGCAGACAACAGTGTCAAGATTGAAGATTTGCTTTCTGATTTGTCAAATGTATTTGGCAACTCGTTTAGATTATAATCTGGATTATAATTTGCTGCACGACATCATTTCATTGGTTTCACTTTTTTCAAAAAGTAAAAATCAAGCCGCAATTATTGACTTTTTACACAAAACAACAAATAAAATGATGTCACATCGATCTATTATAATCCAGATTATAATCTGGATCCTTACCAAACACTTTGTAGTTTCTCAAGATCTATATACATGTGGTGGTGGCTTATGATTAATATTCAGGCTCTCTCATAGAGTCTTATTTGGGTCCACAGAGAACATGGTTTACAATCACACAAAAATTTCTTTTAAATATATTTGGTTGTGAGACTAGATGATTGTATTTGGGTGTGTTTTATAGGGTCAAGATGAATGCACTGAATCTGGTTTTTTATGCGTGAAAAATGAGGAAAAGTTCGGAGTTTTGGCAAAGAAGTGGATGAAGGAAGTTAAAGCACATGAGACTGTTACTTGTTTCTACTAATTATTGTCTTTAAGATTTTAGTTTGAATGGACCGGAAGTTATGTTTAGTTGCATGGAAATGATACAGCACCACATGTGCCATATACTATGGCACCATATGGTATATGTGGTATGCATGTGGATAGTTGCATGCTGTCTTCGAATTAATTAGTACATTTTCCATATAATCCTTTATCTTTGAAATGTTATTACGGTCTAAATTAAGTTTAATTAACGGTTTTGTTGTATATAAATCTTTATTCAAGTAGTTGCTACATATATTTGACGCGTGGTTTGAATATTATTTCTATGTTCCTTGATAATTAGGTTTTCGAGAATTTTAGGATCCTTCCAAAGATGAATGGATTGAGTTTAAAAGATTTTCAATATGGAAAGAAAAACATCCCATTTATTTAATTCGACAATTTAAGGTCATCCTCAACCCCATCCTGCTAAATATTAAGAAATAAATCTCACATCAACTAAATATAAAAGTATAAATCAACATATAAGCGCACGAGCTACTCCTTTTAACAGGTTGACCTGTTAAGATGGACCTGAAGTCTTAATATAGTATTAGAGCCCACCAAGCTCAAACGAGCAATTCAATCAAGTTAAAACTCAAATGAGTACACGGATTTCAAGATTGATCTATTCTAACGAGCCACTATCTTGCGGGGGCATATTAAGAGATAAATCTCACATCGACTAAATATAAAAATATAAACCAACATATAAGCGCTTGAGCTACTCCTCTTAACAGGTTGGCTTCTCACACAATTACTTTTAATGGTACCTCTCAAAAGTGCTATAACTGGATCATATGAAACGTTTTCTACCGCTTGCTTTATATATTTGTTTGTAGTTACTCTGATGACCTCATCTGTTTTTTTTTTTTTTTTCTTTTTTGGGGTTAAGTTTTTGTTCATCTTCATTTTTTATGAAAATAAATTATTTTTTTAAGATAAGAACTTTGTATATTTAAACTTCATCATTTTCGTCCAAGATATCTCCAATTTTCACTAATTAATGTGATTTTATTTGACTACATCCATTCGTAGGTAATAGTTAGTAACTACGTTGGCTATATTATAGAACTTGCAAAGCTAAAAAATATTACTGGTTTCATGTATGCCGGCTCTGTAGCACGTTCCGACGCGTTAGTACTTTAAAATTATGCGTAATAGTTTACTTAATTTGTTAGACATAGGACACTTAACATGATCTCATTTTTCTACACATTATATATCAAGTTTAATTCAAAAGTCATAACACAACTAGGGATGACAATGGATCGGATCGACGCTGATCTAATTTGCTCCACGAAAGATTTACAAAACCATAATTTACTCCATGATCCACAACTTATGGATCGGAACAGATCAGATCGGATCGGATCAAGATTGCAATCCATCAACCAATCCACGGAACCTTTTTTTTTAAACATTATACATTACATTACTCTAATATCCTAACTTAGTTTTCTCATCATATAGTACACTACAATCTATTTTAACTGTAAACTGAAATTAAATCGATATCAACTATCAAGTATCAAATATCATAGTCAAAAGTAACATCAATTATCGACAGTTAACATAGCAATTAGGAAATTGACAACATTCAAGATAAATTCAACAAGTCATCATCGATGCACAAAATCAGTTAGACAAAGACAAGAAAATTTGCTTCTTCAAATCATCATTCCATAGTGCTGTGAATGATAGTAGTAATAGTGACTTTGTAGCTTATAGTTAATAATCATAAATATTAAGAGAAGAATAAAAATAAAATTTTAGTAAACTCGGTAGCATAAGCCGTAGGCCTTTATTTGGTATAAGTATATATAGTTTAATTAAATCTATTCCCAACACGATGCCTCTATGTAGGCAATCCCACAAAAAAAAGGGCATCTTATTTGACCCCAAAACTGTCACATTATTTGAGTTTGTTGGGGGAAAAAACCCAAATTTAGGTTTTTTCTCCAACACTAATAGTGCTCTAAGAGTGCTGAAAGACCCTCCGCACATAAAATAAACAAGTAGAGCGAAAGAGGATTACCCTGCCAGAGCCCCTGTTGAGGTTGAATAGGTCCGACGTCAATGCCATTAAAAGAAACTAGATAACACACTGTTCGAACACATAGCATGATCATCTTTACCCAATTGTCATGAAAACCAATTCTCAACATCACGGTCATACGCTTTGCTCATATCCACGTTTAATGCAATCTCTCATTTTCTCCCTCTAACTTTCCTCTTTATATACTGCAGAATTTCGAAAGCCACTAGCAAATTATCATTGATAGAGCGGTCAAGAACAAAAGCTGACTGAACATCAGAAATGATATCAAAGAGGACACGCTTGAGCATATTAGCTAAGACTTTAGCTATAATCTTGTATAATACGTTGCAAAGAGAGATTGGCGGAAATCCTTCATTGATTTAGAAGCTTCACGCTTTGGGACAAGAGAGATAATGGTATTATTAAGAGGAGCTGGAAACTTTCTGTCACAAAGCCATGAAATACCTGAGTTTACAATTTCATCCCCAAATAAAGGAAAACTTTCTAATAGAAGGCTGCATTAAGCCCGCTGGGTCCTGATGACTTACCCAGAAACTCTTTATGTGTGAACTGTGCTAGCAACATATTGTTGTCATCCTCATTGATCTTTGACTCCACACATTCGAGTACACTGTCCATCTCTCTGCCATCCTCCATGAAAAGTTGCTCAAAATAAGTTTTTGCAATGTTGCACAGCCCCTCATGATCTTCATGCCAAATCCCATGGTTATCCTGGAGTTTTAGTAATCCGGTTTCTTCTTCGTCGATCCGAAACAGTGGCATGAAAAAATTTTCTATTGGCGTCACCTTCCTTCAACCAAAAAGCTTTAGCTTGCTGTCGCCAGTAATCTTCTCCTACCAACAAGTCATTCAAAGCTGCCTTCTTCTCCGTAATCAATTCAGCATCAGCTGTATTACCTTTCTTCCTTAACTGGTCCAGCGCTGCCTTTAGTTACTCAATTTTAGCACTAAATCAGCCCTTCAAATTTCTACCCCATTTAGATAACCTTTTAGGGGCAGCCATCCAACCTTTATATAAGTTCAATATTCTGATCCAAATTGAGTGCATTCTTGTCTGTATCAGCAAAGTCCGGCTCTCGAATCCAACAGTTCTTAAATTTGAACCGAGCCTTCTTAAAGTTTGAACCTCAGGCTGCAACTTCAAGGAATAGAGGTGAATGATCAGAAACCGGAGCAGCGAGATTGTGAATTTTTGCTTTTGGGAACATCTGCAGCCAAGAATTCATAACCAATGCACGATCAAGTCTTTCATCTATCCAATTATTAGTACCACTCTCTTCCTCCTAGGTGAACTGATATCCCTGAAGAGGAAAATCATACAAACGGCATTTACTGACTGCTTCTCCAAATCCTCTGATCCAGCAAGTTGGATGTGGACGGTTACCCTTTTTCTCTTCCTCATGCAACATATCATTGTAATCTCCAATGCAGCACCATGGGAGTTCTGATATGCCATTCAACTGTCTAAGCAAATTGCATGAATTTCGTCCGCGGCCTCCTTCCGAGTATCTATAGAACCCAATAAGGCGCCATGTTTGATTTGCCTCTTTTACTTCAACGTCGATATGATTGTTCGAATAACCTTTGAGAATGCAGTTAACAATCCTCCACCTCTACCTTGCCAATCAACTACAAAAGCACCTTTGAAACCAATTTTCATCCTAACCTCTTCAATTTTATTTGCAGCTACTAATGTTTCTAATAGGAACACAATATCAGGCTTAGGAAACTTGACAATCTCATACCGAGCTAGAACTGTGCCAGGGTTGCCAAGCCCTCGGCAGTTCCAACTCAAGCAATTCATGACTTCTGGCATGCCTGGTATCCAGGTCCTGCTGATAACAAGTTTTTTGAAAGGGCTGAAGCATCATTAAAAAACTGTTCCACACACATATGTTATGTTGAAGGCAGCCCAAGTTACTCCCCTCTTTTGCGTTTTCTTTCTTCCAGGATTTCAAGCCCATCATCACTCTCTTCCTTTCCTCTATTGAAACTCGGCCCAATACACCCTCATTTTGGATTTGGTCCATTTTGACTTCACTAATTGAAGTTTCCAAGTTTGAGCCTCCAAGTACTGATTTTAATTTTGGTAATCTCCTTTGATTCATATCATGCACGGTAATCAACTGACAATTATGATAGATTAATCCCCGATGGCATATGGAAATCACCATCTCTATTATTCTGTAATTGATTCTTTCCCAAAATAACCTCCTCATCGACAGTTCCCTCCTACCAGAGCCACCGCTCGCCCCCATAATCGATAACCTTTCTTGAAGGAGCACGTAGCCAAAGACCCCATTCTTTTGTTATTGCATCTATCGGAGTAGTGAACAACATACCACAAAATCTATCCGAGTGACCGAGAATTCCACATATGAAACAGAACGTGCCAAGTCCGATCTATTTGAAATGAACCAAGGACCAGTCTCCTTGGGGCCTTTTTTTAATCTTTTTGCAGCATTTTAAGGGTTGTCTGACATCCAAAAGGACTCTAAGCCGTATGTAATTCCTCCAAACTCCAGAATTATTATTCACGTCATATTCCAGAAACTTTCCAATAAAGTTGCCTAACTGCTTTCCCGCCGCTTCTGACGTGAAACCAATAGGGAGGTCATAGATCTGCACCCAGAATTCTACTTCATTCAATGGAACCTGGGTAGAATATCCCCACTCTTCAGCCTCTGCAAGATCAGCAAATAGTTGTCAAACGAGGAGGGACCACCATCCATAACCCGTTTCACATCCATTTCATGGAAGAATCGAAACAAAAAAAGCTGTGACGTTATGGCCGAGATATAAATGCCTTTTTCTGGCCTCCAAATGCTAGCCATTCGACTCTTCATAGCATTAACATTGATGGGTCTCTCCATAAGAAATCTTCCTAGCAGGTAGAAATCATAGACTGTTGCAGTTTGTTGGTTTGCCGGCGCCTCCAGAACTAATTCCTCTTCCTCCTCATTAGAGAGCGATAGATTGGCAAACTGAGAATTCATAAGGAACGAAATCGTTGAAGTAAGAAAAGTAGAAACGATCCCTCAATGCAATGAAGTTGAAAACCCTACTCTGCACATAGAAAACACAAAAACATAAAAACAATAAACTCTATTCTTCCTTCAATAATAATAATAATAATAATAATAATAATAATAATAATAATAATAAATAACAATAATACTCCATCCGTATAAAAAAGATAGTCCAATTATCATATTAAACATGTATTTAATTTTTTATTTTCATATGTGTTCCTAATTAATTTATTATTATTACTTCCAATCAACTATTTATATATTGAAAGTATTTCAAACAATTAATGAGACATAAATGTATATGTGAAAAATAAAATAAAATTTAATGTTCTAACTATATTAATTATCGTTTCTTAATATATATGAAAATAATTATTAGACTATCTTTGTGAAACGTAGTGAGTAATAAATTCTATTCTCAACGCTACAAATGTCTACCCAATAAAGTCGCGTACATCATCTACTCGATCATGTGGTTCACTTATATTCAATGAACTAGTAACCTTGAAAGTCGAAGTGACCCCTTATGTCCCTTCAATCTTTTTTGAGCATTATTACAAGCGAAGAGTGGGGTACTTAGGGTGTGAAAAACTGTCATTAAACTCTACGAGTCATGATTCGGAGACTGAGACACCCGGTGTATGTAGCGTATTCTTCTCTACTAATTTACATGACTCTGCATGTGAATCTATAAAATTAGCGGGGGTGAATGCGTCTCATACAGTAGGTGTGTCCAGATCAAAATTGGACTTGACTATGTCCCTTCAATCCTTACAATCTTTACGTCAATGAACTAGTCATCTTGTCTTGTGGAAATTGAAATGATTCACTATTGGAACTTTAAGGTGGCCTCACTTTATTGTATGGAGATGACCGCTTATCGTCATATAAAGCATATATATAAATGATAAATCTAATTACTTGAAAATTCATGTATGCACATCTATGCAACAACATAAAATGAGAAAAAATTCTGGTACTTTAGTGAACACTTGATACTCTCGACAATTCAACAACTCTCATGTGAGATTCATGGCTCAAATTAAATAACAAATTAAGAATTTTATATTTACATATATGTTCCTAATTGGGAGTGCTAAAGTTTTAAAATGGGGGACTTGAAAGTCAGAATTGGAAGGTCCTTCCCCTCCTCTTTCTAGATTCACACTCTCTCAACTTTACGAGTCTATGAGAAGTCAGCCACCAATTGTTTTGCACCTTTTATGGTACCATGGCCGGAGAACCCTCCAACCTGCAACTTAAGAATGTGGCTTCCGATGATAATAAGGAATCCCAAAAGGATCTTCAAAATGATCCAGATCTTCCACTGGAGAAATTATCACTGGATCCAAGGAGAAAACTTCTTGTGCTTTGTCTCGGTGGATTGCTGGTAAATCGGCTTCACGTTAAGCTCTGGGACAAGGTTCAAGGGTTGAGGCCCGATTTTCGTGACGGCAAATTTGTGGGTAAATAACACCTCTGTTTCCTTATTTTCTTCTCTTTATGCCAATTTATTTTTTTAATTTTGACAAATCTGGTACAGGCTTCAAGAGGCCTTTTGCTACTGAGTTTATGGAATTCTGCTTAGAACGATTCCAAGTGGGTATATGGTCTGCTACCACAGAGTAAGTCAATTCTTCGTACCGCGTCTGTTTTGCTGAATGAATACTTTCTTCTATAATGTGTGTGTGTGTTTTTGATTTTTTCTGTGGTATGACTAATGGTGTTGAAATGTATAGGCGTAATACAGACGCCACTTTGAAGTGTCTCACTGGTGCTGAAATGAGAAACAAGTTGGCTTTTGTGTGGGTAAGTTTGATTTTTTAATATATAAATTTTATACTATTTTATGTGCCAACAATGACCAGATCTTGGTAGGCCATGTCAAAAGCTCAACCTTGTTAGAAGGAGTAGTGCTAACACATTAGATGAATTTGATTACACTTAGATAAAACTGATCAGGTGCCATGGCACCACATAGATAGCAACGCATAATACCAGTCACTAATGTGATTTAAGGGGGTGATGTGCTCACATGTTGGGATGGTATTATACCACATCAGTGTTTGGTGCCGTGGCACCGGACATTTGGTTTGGAATCTACTTAGCACTTAGATGTTGGTTACAATTTTGTAGTTTTCCAACATGATTTTTATTCCTTGAGATGCATTCGTAGTGGATGTTTGATTCTTATTATAATTTCGAAGTATAATGAGAGTATTATAATGAAATGAAATGAAATGAAGGGTGAAGATTAATGTTTACTTGAAATATATTGTTATAGTTGAATAGATATGGAATCAGTAGTTTCTTAAATTATGGAGAAACAAAGAAAATGAGAATCAAGCAACCTTTATGAGATCAAATTACTCGTTTGAGCTTTATTTTGAACCATATTGAGACTTGGTGAATTTATTTATTGTCAACCTTGCTAAGAGAGGTAGTTGGTTAGATTCCATCAAACAACAAAATGTGATCTGTTAAAAAAGAGAAATTTTGTTAAATAAAATAATAACACAATATGACTAATTGTTGATCATGAAACTGACACAACTCTCAAGTATACAGAAGGAAAGAAGATGCTTCTACTTTTGGTTTATAAAGTCAAAGAGGAGCTATTTCTTAACTTGCACAAGAAAATGTATAATCTCTTCTGTAGCTTGACTTGTTATATTTGCATTTTAGGGTCAAGAAGAATGTATAGATTCTGGAATAGAATGCCTAAGAAAGAGGCAAAAGCCTCTGTTTCTGAAGGACTTGAGGCTACTATGGGACAAGAAATACCTTGATCTTCCGTGGCGTCGGGGACAATATGCTCCGTCCAATACGTTGTTGGTCTGCGTCGACCCTCCAACGTCCCTGCTGAATCCCGTCTTATATACTTCATTCTCAGACTTCAAACTTTCAATACATGGATTGATCCCAATTTATCCTTTAACAAGATAGTTGCTTCTTCTGCCTCTGAATGCAGCCTCATACAGCAATATTTCCTCCTCCGTACAAAAATCACAACACCATGGATACTTTTCTAGGTGATCAATCAGAATCAAACCAAGAATTTTGGTTTCAAACCATTAGTACGAATGCATTTTGCCTAGCCGACTATGATTCTTGCTCTGAATGTTTTAGGTCCGGGCAGTGAATTGCGGGGCTATTTGGAGGGAGTTGCAGACGCTATTAGTGTTCCTTCATACGTAAAAGAAAACCCATTCGGGCAGCCTGCGATAACACCTTTGCATCCGGACTGGTATCACTATGCCAAGGTTGTTCGGGAGTTCGGCAAGGAAGAAAATAAAAGCACTACTGAATGATTTGAGTTTAGATTTGGTGTAAGAGAACCTAGGAGGAACAGTGAATACATTGTAATATTCAAGTTCCCATGAAATTCAATGGGTGTTGGATTCTCATTATGGTTTTGGAATATAATGAGATATTTATAACTATAATGAGGTGAAGTCGTAGGAGTTTAATGGGTATTTCAAATGGATTTCGGAAAAAATTATGATACTTCAGGAGTATTGAACTCGATAATTCTGATCAATCAGAAATCCTCATATAGATTCAACGGCCCAGTCCCAGTTTGTAGATTCAAGGCTTGCATGTGAATTCTTGATTGGTCAGGAGTATCGAATGTTCAGTACTTCTAGAATGTTAGAATTTTTTCCATTTCAAATGTGTGATTTGAGACTAGTTACAATAAATGCATCGTTTCACCAACCCATAGTTTAATCGGATTTTAAAATTTTTTATACTTCACATGGAAAATTTTAATGATCGCCGTGCATTCAATATTTCCATAAAATTCAAGGTCATCAATCTTAAATATTAATGATTTTGTTAAATTTTTTTAATCATATCCACGTGGAATTTTTTTTCAAATATACAAAATTCACAAGATTCTAGTAATTACAAAGGCAAGTAATTTGATTAAAATCTTGAATTAAAACCCTTTGTAATTACGTGGAGAATGCTTGCTCGTGCTATGGTGTGGCAGAAATATTGGCTCGATTGGATGGCATTTCTGATGAGCTGAGACAGCTTAGGAGGGTCAGGTTCGACTGGAATTGATCACGGCCATGCTAAAGAGGCATATCTTAATCGAATATCGCTTTCGTCCCCTTAGAGTATTTGTGATCGGCTGCTGATTTTTTACCTTTGCGCTTCAATGCGTTTTCGTTGTTCTGTTTACTGCTTTCTCCTTTTGATTTTGGCTTTCTAGTCTAATGTAGTTAAACTCTGCTTTCTTCTGGTGTTATGGAATTGTACAACACAAAATTGGGGCTTTTTTGCATCTATATTTTTAGTTTGACAGCAAAATTTGGTACCCGACCCGAATTTTTTAGTAATCGACTCTTAAATACTGTAATCCCTTGGAGAAGCCATACCAATTTAACCAACCATACAAGTTATAACCTGTTTACATATTCTATAAACTATAGCATTGCTGAGTGATGGCGATATTTTATTTTTATTATAAATGAAGACGTGGCTATTTGCCGTTTATGTGTAGAGAAACGCGATCAATGAAAAACACTAGATTTTTTTCCCTTTTTTTTTTTTTATCCTGATATATTGTGTCCATTTTTTTTTCCCGGGAATTATATCTTAAATTATGACAAACATGCATGCAATTGTGTTAGGTGACGTGATGATTGCTTCGTGCTAGAAACCCACTTGAGCGTAAAAAAAAAATCCGGAAATAATAATAATAACTAATTTTTGTATCTTTTCTTTGACAGTCAATTTCTTACTTCTCAAGATTATTAGTTCATAACCAACATTTTTTTGTTCCTTAATCAGCAAGTAAAGTTCGTAGCCTCCAATCCTACATTGATTATTATACTTTTGTGCACGAGGGTCAAGGACAAAAACTTTTGTTTTCTCACGTTTAAAAAAAAAAAAGGATGTAAATGTCGGGTCAATAAAGTCGCGTACATCATCACTCGATCACATGGTTCAACGAACTAGTAACCTTTAAAGACGAAATGACTCCCCGATGTCCCTTCAATCTCTTTTGAATAATATTGTTTCATCCGCGATATCAAGATATTCTCCTTTCAAATTTCACAAAATTTAAGAAAAAATGATTAAGGTACTTAGAAAAGTAAAATTAATCTACATAATTCCTATAATACCCTTATTTACTCATGAAAAATTGATTAATTCACAAATAACTAAGTTGATCACGGCCGTGCTTAGAGGCGTATCTTAATCAAATATCACTTTCGTCCCCTTTTGAGTACTTGTGATAGGCTACTGATTTTTTACCTTTGCGCTTTAATATGTTTTCGTTGTTCTGTTCACTGCTTTCTCCTTTTGATTCTAGCTTTCTGGTCTTATATGGTTAAACTCTGCTTTCTTCTGGTGTTACGGAATTGTCCAACACAAATTGGGGCTTTTTTGCTTCTTTATTTTTAGCTTGACAGCAAAATTTGGTACCCAGCCTGAATTTTCTGGTAATCGACTCTGAAATACTGCAATTCCTTTGAGAAGCCATATCAATTTAACCATACAGGTTATAATCTGCTTACATTAGTCCCGATCTAGTACCATATGGGATAGCACTATACATACAATATGTCTATGTGGCGTTCATCGAGACACACCATTTCATTTTTCACATAGATTAAGAAAACATAATTTAACGTTATTGGAAATGTATAATTTAAAAATATAGTCCTTAATATCCCTTTTGATTTATTTAATACTCCCTCCGTCCCAAAAAGATAGTCGTCATTTCCCTTTTTATCCGTCTTAAATTATATTCTCATTTCCTAAGTTAATTTTTTGAGTTTTTAATATACTCTCATTTATAGTACAAAGTAATCAATAACAAATAACAACTTAGATGAAATATTAAATAAGTCAAAATGTATATTAGGAAATATATGTTAAATTGTACATTTTCAATAACATTAAATGATATTTTTTTAATCTATGTGAAAAATGACAGGCGAATATCTTTGTGGTACAAAGGAAGTATTTCACTTTAGTTCTTTATTGTTGATTACTATAAACTATAAATGAGGATATATTAGAAAACAAAGAAATTGACTTAAGAAATGTGAATATAATTTGGGATGGATAAAAAAAAGAAATGAGGAATATCTTTTTAGGATGAAGAGAGTCAGTTTATGTGTGGAGAAAAGCAATCAATGAAAAACACTTGTTTTTTTTTGGTCCGAAGCACCTCACTATGTGGAGATATGGTCTCAACAACAATAACAACAACAACAACAATAATAATAATAAACACTAATTTTCTTATCTTTTCTTTGACCGTCAATTTCTTACTTGTCAAGATTATTAATTCTTTAACCAACAATTTTTTTGTACCTTAATTAGCAAGTAAAGTTCGTAATCTCCAATCCTACATAGATTATTTTCGTGCACGAGGGTCAAGGAATAAACCTTAAAAACTTTGTTTTCTCACGTGTTACAAATACATAAAAACAATAAACCCTACTCCCAAGTCTCAACGCGTGATTTCCTCAAAAAAGAAAATAATAAAATAAAATAAAGAAAATAAAAAAATGTTATAAATATCTGGTCAATAAAGTCACGTCCATCGCCACTTGATCACATCGTTCAATTAACTAGTAATCTTGAAAGACGAAACGACTCCCCTATGTCCCTTTAATCTTTTTTGAACAATATTACTGTCTCTTTTCCAAAAAAAATGACAATATTCTACTTTCCACATAGATTAAGAAAAGTTCATTTAATAGTATTAAAAAAATAAATTTTAATATAATTTACTTATTATACCCTTTAATTTATTAATTATTTCACTTTAATGATTCTGTTTTTTTATAACTATCCACATTAAAAAACGGTATATAAGAAAAATAATTTTTCAATTACTTTTTAAAAAAGAAATTGGACTATATTTTGGGTCGAACGAAAAAGAAAATATAGACAATCTTTTTGAGACGGGGATAGTACAAGCGAAGGGTAGGAAAGTATTGGCAGTGTTGGCTCCTTAAAGAACCCTAAGGAACCAATATAATTTATTTAAGGCGCTTACAGTTAGGGATGACAAAATTAACCTGTAAACTCAAACCCAACGGGGATGGGGCACAAAGTTGTGCCCCGAATCTCTAGCCGGGGCGGGTTTGGGCTCCCCGCCCCACCCTGTCTCGAAACCCGATTTTGGTTTCTTAACTTATTTAATAAAAAAAAAATTACAAAGTGTATAAAGTTACTATAGCTCAAACCTGAACCCTTCCTTACTTAGCTCAAACTTTCACCACTTGCACCACTATCTTACTTGGCAAGCAATATTCTTTTAATAACTTAAAATTAAAGCTGAATAAAAAAAAAAGCAACAATCAGATTATTCATTAATCATTTCTTCACTCACTCGACAGTCAACTCAAACCCAAGTCTCATACTCTTATTCGCCCTCCTTTCCCAAGTCAAGTAAACAGTCGTCAGCCGCCCCCCAGTCCCCTGCTGTCTGTTCCATCGGCGATAGGAATCCGGCCATCACTTCTTCTCTCCTCACCAACGACGACAGCCGCGGCCGCTCCCTATTGTCTCTTCCATCGACCACACCGAACTCATTGGACTAGATAAATCCAAGCAAATAGTCTTACAATCCATAAATTTTGCGGTTTTTCTATGGTAGGATCTCATGGGACACATTGAAGGACCCATCTCCTAATGTGTTTAATGGGATCCTGCCATATAATCCATTAGACATTATACATGGGGTCCACTGGACTCCACAGAATATGTACAAATCTTGTACATTGCTAAAGTGCTACAGCCTACATAGCTTTTCTTTGGATGAAATGTCATAAGTACTTATGTTAACATTAAAGATTACGTGAGAACATGTTACGAGTTCTAAACAACTACATTAGTTTCACAGATGTGGCTCTCATATGTCTACATTCATTAATATCTACTTTATGGTCAGTTGGGGAAGAAGCATCACGACTGCAACAGATAGCAATTATCAGCCAGCCTCTTTATGCCGACCAAAACTTTAATTTACATAAAAATGCCTCGTAAAACCTGAGCCATTGAAAAGAAAGAGAGAGAGGTTTGTCATTTCATCAAATTATGACTTCACCAAAGCAAAAGAGTCAGAAAATTCAGCGTAATAGTTCAGCAAATTTTCTGCTCACCTTCATTGCTTTTTGTATCATGTAGGCATATACAACCTTGTTGAGATTACAATGCCTATTCTACAATATTATGTATAAACAAAGGCCAAATAATCTCCTAAAGCGGTAGAAATAACAACTCCAAGCTTGCTCCAAAACTCCCTCTTGTGTATATGTTTTGAGCTCAGATTTAAAACTACACTATGTGTACTGGAATCATGGCACCGTCTCCTTGGGGAATGGCAACCGGAGGCTCACCAGAGTTGCAAGATTTCGCCAGAAATCGTCCATCCAACTCAATGCCTCTCTCCCCTTCTTTCTTTGTCTTGCCAAGTCCCAAGAAACCAAAGACACCACATTTTCTTTTAAATGGCCAAAGGAAATTAACGGTAATATCCAATTGGGCCAAGATTTTCAATTGAGCCCAATAGTGTGGATTTAAGTGAACCACACTCACAAATCTTCACCTTGGATCACTTGAATCCATTGCCGAATTCCCCCATTACAAATGCTATCCAAAAAGTACAAGTGTGGTCCTAATAAATCATCGTCGCTTTCTCCATCCAAGTACCTGCAAAACAATTAACTATTATCAATTCCAAGAATTGATAAACACTTGTTAAACTTACTAACTGCAAGTACTTTTGTTTCAACATTTGCAGGATTATCATCAGTTGCAATTTTGAGTAGTTTAAATTCACCTAAAGCTAGCTTCTCTCTAATGAAATGATACTTTACCTCAATGTGCTTAGACCTCTCATGGTACACTGGATTTTTACACAACATCAAAGCACTTTGACTATCAGTAAATATCATAGCAGTTTCACGCAAGAAATTAAGTTCACACAATAGGCCTTTCAACCACATGCATTCTTTTACAGCTTCAGTAAGTCTAATATACTCAGCTTCAGTGCTGGAAAGTGTAACAATAGATTGCAACTGTAATTTCTAAGTGATACAATTACCACCCAAAGAGAAGAAGTAAGAAGTAGTAGATTTCCTTTGATCTTTATCACCTGCAAAATCAGAATCTACATAACCCGTAAGCTCAAGATTATCACTTCTCTTTTTGAACACTAACCCCCTTCTGATGGTCCCATCCAGGTATCTCAAAAGCCATTGAAGAGCACTCCAATGAGGTTTACCAGGATTAGCCATGAACCTACTTAGGAAACTAATCGCATAAGCAAGATCAGGTCTAGTGGTTATCATTGAATACATCACAGAACCAATGGCATTAGTATAAGAAATCTTACTCATTACTTGTTTTTCTTCATCAGTTTTGGGACATTGTGCAGAGGACAAAGTCATGTGTGCACCCAGTGGTATATTGACAGACTTAGCAGATTTCATGCCAAACTTAATTATTACCTTTTCCAGATAGAACTCCTGATTAATGGTTAATCTGTTTTCCGCCCTATTTCTTTTAATAACCATGCCAAGAATCTTTCTTGCTTCATCTAAGTCTTTCATATCAAATTCAGATTTCAAAAGGTTTTTCATCTTCATGATTTCAGCTTTACTAGAACTAGCAAGCAACATGTCATCCACATAAAACAACAAATAAATTTCACAACCAGGTTTGCAGTTATTGTAATAAAGATATGCATCAAATTCA
>CAVNYN010236826.1:0-30527 GCA_963692815.1 Nyctanthes arbor-tristis
CGTCTAGTGGTCTTCTCCAACTGTCCGGCGAGGGCGACAAAATTCTTGGCCAATTTGGTTGGGGGCGACCACGAGCTCAGACGGGGGGAGAGAGAGAGAGAGAGAAGGGGATCGAATTGGGAGGGGAGTGAGTTCTGAAATGTGTGGTGGGTTTTTCTGGGTGGGTAATGTCACAAATTTTATTTTTTGGGTGGGTCTGGCAAAAAAAGGGGGGAATTTGACTGGCATTTCGGGTTGCTTATGTGGCATGTACACAATGGCATGCCACGTAAGAATTTTAGCTCCATAAAGAAAGCATGAGTTTATAGAAAAACTGCTTGGAAGAGATAATCCCCCACTCTAAGGACTTGGAGAAAATTTTCTATTCTGTCTGAAACGGTTTAGTTTGGGTGCTATTTTTATTTTTAAAATGAGAATTGATGGATGATCCTTGGAACTGTTTTCTCGCTAAATTTCCTTGTACGTTATTAGATATTTAAGGATGCAGACGTTTATTTATAAATGTGAATTCAGTGTGTGTGTGTATGCCATAGGTTTCCTGGTATATTAGATAAAATTATGGATGCAGAAGTTTATTTGTAAATAAATGTGAATTAATGTTTTTGTATCACTGCAACAATGAACAGAAGGCCGTGGAAACTCTGGCAAATTTGTGATAAGTAGGTGCTGATGGTTAAAAAAATGTATTTTAATGGTCATTTTGTGTTGGAACGTGGGGCGGGGTGGTGTGGCAGTATTATAGAAGGTTGCGACTGGCTAGTAGTTAGCAATCTGATGACCATCATTTCATCCATCACTTGTATAGTGGAGTATTACTTACTGATAATATATTTACTAAAAGTTATTTAGTTTTCAGATAAACAAAATGAAGAGGAAGTATGCAGCATGATTGCACCAGGCAACTGCATTAACCAATCAAATTCTCCAATAATGATACTTTTAGTTCATCAAATCCCATCATCCTCAATGGAATTGAAGTTAACACCCCAAAATCCCTGAAGAAACTTTACCAAGAAACCAGTCCGTCAGGAATTCACAGTTCTTTTTATCCAAATTTGAGAAATCTGGATGAATACGTGGATGAAGCTTTTAAATGCGACTACTTTGATATGGATAGAATTCAGTGCTTTCAGGAAGATAAAAGAAGACATGGCAGAGGAATTGTTCATGCTTAGAGAGAAATACCTTCACGTTCCAAAAAATGAAATTGGAGAAATTGTCCTTGTGGCATGTCAATCATAGTCGTATTAATCCTTGTGATAAGATTAAATTTCAGTCTATCTTGATCAAGAAGAAGAAATCTGGATTGAGAAGACAAGCTGCTGGTTTCGAAGAGATTAACTGGGCAGAATTATCCCCAGCTTGAGAATGGTTTGCTCCTTTTGGCTCCTTTGCTTGCTGGTTGGCTGATTGTTTCTATTCTTTCTCCATGCATGTTCGGTTGGATCAGTTGCGTTTGGCTGAATTCTTCATGGTGCTTAGAGTTTCTTGGTCTAAATTGTTTTTTTCTTCTCTTTTGGCCGGATGATTTGGCTCTGGCTGAGCCTTTGTGTTTCTGTTTGCTATGGCTGAGCTTTTTGTTTTTGTTAGTTGGCTCTGGCTGAGCATTAGGCCTTGTGTATTTCCGATGTTTATCGTCCTGATGTATTGCGCATTCATGCGTTATTAATAATGGAATCAAGTTCTGACTGGAATATATAATCCAGTTATTTCTTAGCCATGCAATCAGCCACTCTGCTTGTTTCTCGTCAAACAAACATGATTGATTTATAAATATATTTAAAAAACAATTACGTCATTATTATGCATCCCCTTTTTCTTTTTTGTTTTAAAGAAAAGCATTTTATATAATTATTATATTGGTCCCCTCTATCCCCTTGAGCTTTAAGTAGCGACGAAAGACAGGATCCATTTGAGGACGTGGGTATATTTTTGTCACATGCATGCTGAGGTAAACACAAATTAATATGGTCAGAGTGAAAGTTCATTCATTTATTACATGCAGTTTGAGAACGTACAATGGTTCCAAAATAATGTATCCTCGTCATTATTACATACATATATATATATATATATATATGCATGGGTTAAATATATGTTGCCAGTTGATTTAGTGATCATGTTTTATTATCACGCGTATTCCGTATGTATAGAACTAGTTATAATTATCACTTTTAGTACGGATTTTTTTTTTTTTAAATCAGAATCAATATAGCTAGATCAACTTTTGCTTTAAGAGGTAACCCTACTAGAGCCCCTGGATATGAAATTTTCACATGTATTGTGTGGCTATCACACTCATTTGGACGTTCTAGCGAACTATTAGACATCAGATCTCTCTTTTTTATCAATAATTATCATATGAGCCTTAGATCTTTTTGGACAATTTATTGTATGTTATTGTTAACAGACAAAAATGGGTACAACATATATATCAAGTGAAAATATATATCAACAATGGGTACATCATATCCTTTTGGACAATTTGTGATGGTTCTTCCTCGCCTTCTATATGTTCTTAATTGGGCATATCATATATATCAAGTGAAAATTTATATTGGCCGCCACTATGTACAAGTCTTGTGGGTTGTTTGTATAGGTAAATCTATTTGTAGAGATAGATGAGTTTACATAAAGTACAATTTTACCCCATGTTGTGAATTAAAAAAAAAACATTTGTAATTATTTTCAAAGTACAATTTATATTTGGTTCACAACATTATTATAATTAAACACATTAGATGCTATTTTTTTTTTTACTTCTTGTTATAACAAACGTATCCTTAATTTTATTCCTGGTTGTATTTAGTATCTTTAGGCTTCCATTAATCATAAATTTTGCCATCACCAATAATGTCTAACTAGAAAAATTTTCATTTTGGTATTAAAATAACGTAATTATTTATTCGGGAAAATTTTAAATACGTAAATAATGAATAATAACAATAATTACAATAGTGCAAATTTAATTCCAAAGTATGCTAACAAAATATATAGAGATAAATCATTATTAATTTACTGAGCCAATTATTCAAACTATTAATAAAAGATTATTATAAAATTTCAACCACAAAAAAAGGTCGAGGACATCATTTTTTAGTAAAATACAAAGTCCCTTTAATGCAATTAAAGCATAGTGAACCCAACAAAAATATGTTGTGAGAATATAATTACTCTTGATATTTAGGATTACGGACTTTAACCCGGGCATAATTTATGTTGAAAATGATCTAGCACAATTAGGGCTGACCCTAAGATTTTAGGGGTCTTAAATGACATTTTAAATGGACCTCTATAATAATTCTGGGCTAATTAGTATGGTTTTAATAATTTAAACTTTGAACTACTACTTTTTATGCTTAAAATTTTGAAAAAATGGATAAACATTTTAAAAAATATTTCAAAAGAATTTTTATTTCAATAAGCCACATATGTTAAATTTTCCAATACGTTTTATCATTTAAAAAGAACGCATTTAATGATTTGATAGCTAAAATACTAACGTGGCCCTTTTCATATATATATAAAATATAAAATTGTTATGCAAAATTAGCATTCGTTATTTGAATTAATAAATTTTAAAAATCCCAATGGAATTACTATCTAGTATTATTAAAAAAAAAAACTAAAAAGTTTAGATTGAGCTTGAAAATAAATAAAACTAATGTGTTGTAAGAGGATTCGAAACTTTAATCTTTGGTAGAGGTAAAAGTTAAAATTTATAACTTTACCATTAGACTAACTAACAAATTATATTTATAGTGCGTATAACTTATTTTTATTCAATTATTTAAATATATGTTTGGAAAAATCCAGATTTTTAACTTGTTAACGTTTCCGGATGGGGCCATCAATGACAGCTTTAGTCACTTAGGGTCAAGGCCGGCCCCGAATACCATATGCATAGCACCATATAGTTTCATATGGCCATGTGACGTACACCGAGACACGCGACATGATTTCTATTTTTCGTGTCTCGTGTCTTGATACATGCCACATTTTCATAGCACCGTATAGTGTTAGATTGGGAATATGATTTATGTTGTCTTGGTGTTATATTTATCGATCAACATTATGATTAAATTCACTAAAGTTAATTATATATCGTGGGCAAGGTTATTTTGTCAATATTTTACATCATGAAAATTTGACAAATTAATTAAGGGAAAATTAGAATTACCGGAACAGTTATTTATGAGAGACCGGTAAAGCGTGACCTTCATTGGGGTTGACGACGTGATACTTTCTGACCGTCATGGAATTGCTATTTATTTCTTCCGCTATGCACTTAGTATGACCCAACTCAAGATCGAAAATCGGATCGATTCCACCCTACTCCATAGCAACAGTCCTAAGATCAACACCAGAAAAAAAAAAAATCCCTTCTCGAATTTTAAATGTTGTGTGTACATACTGTAAATTGCAGGGATTTCGCCTTGCCTTTTTCTAAAGGTTTTGGGTTTATGAGTTTCTACTTGACTTTTGGTTCAAAGAAGAGAAACGGGGTTTGCCCACTTTGGATATTTCTGTTTGCCGTCCAAAATTTCAGAGCTGCCGGAGTTCTATTAGCAGTCCATTCAAAAAATGACATGCATCGGCTTGTACTTAGTAGTTGAATTCCCTAACTTAGAACATAATTTATGCAACGAGTCACAAATTTGTATATGTTTGTCTTATGAGAAATGTAGACTTGATATTTTGAGTTTTCAAGTAGCAATAGGAAAGGAATGCGTGACAATAAAACGTCACGCTAGCATATGAAAAATTGGTTTTGGGTTGCTATAGGACTGACAATCAAAATATCCTAATTAAATATTGTGTTTTGTTTGTAAAACAAAGTCATGCTACATAAAACGTAGTAATTCACACCACGTATCACACAGTATATATATAGCTTTGTGATGATCATAAAAAATACTCCTTCCGTCCCACAAAGAGAGGCCGGTAGTTAATTTCAACGAATTAAGAAAGAGTTGTTAATATGGTTACGACAATTAATTTTACATGTATTTTCTATTTATAACCTCATATATCATTAATATTGAATTGTATTGGTAGTTAGAATGGATATTTATTATAGGCAAACATGGAAATAAAAAATTAAATACATGCTCTATTTAGTAAGTGGCCTATCTTTGTAAGACGGATGAAAATAGAATACTTGACCATCTTTGTGGGACAGAGGGAGTATTCAATTCTCGAACATAAGAGATATTATTATTTATTTATTTTTATAATTCATTATTTACAGTCTGCAACATGGTAGAACGATAAGGTATAATAATTCCGTTGGCAAAAAGAAAGAACAAGTAAAAATGTCAAGTGATCATCAAATTTTGGGAGAACATGTTAAAATTTGATGACACATGAATCTTAAGAGTGTAAATGGAACCAATAGGAATGTTACAGTACAAGTCATTAGTACCGGCGGTTGATGTGAAGCAGTCTTCACAACTGATTGTCCACCAATGTGGAGTAGTTACTTAAATTTGATTGTTCATCTTTTCTTTTTCCTTTTTGTAAAAGAGCGGTATATATGTCGCTGTACCACAATGACTCTAGGCAGTACTCTAAAAAGCTCGCTTATGTTTCGCCTAGACAACGCTTGTATATACTCAAAAGTCAAAACTTAAGCTTCACATTTTATCACACCTTATGTTTTACCATCCATTGGTCGTGCTTTTATCACACATTACTGTGCTTAGACGTGTCTAAATCCAATATTCAACTTTGACGCTACCTTTTACAACCTTGGTTTTAGGAGGTAATACTTGAAAATTTTGAAAGTTTTCTCCTTGCACTAAAAACCCGCGTGAGAGGAAGTTGGACCGCACACCCAGGTGGGCCCCACATATTGTTTCTGGCGTGCGAAACTCACCACCAGCAAGATAGTAAAACCAGGAGATGAAATAATTCATCTCAAACCTAATGTTACAACTTCGTCTTCTATAATAATACGAATTTCAAGATGGTCTGCTCTAATAGTGTGAGGATCTTCGTGGTGGATGATTTTGTTTGTGCACAATTTTTCCAACCATAAAATAAACTCTCAAGGGGGGTGGGCATTTTTTCTAAAACCAACCCAACCCACAAACCCAAACCATTATAGGTTGGGTTGGTTTGGTTTCTTAATGTAATGAGTTTAATCAATTATTGGTTTGAGTTGAGTTGGGTTGGGTTAATTAAACCAACATGAAACCAATTCAACTCATTTTATATCTTAGGATCCGTTTGACATTGATTATAAACCAAATGGTTTATAACATATTTTGAATTTTAAATTCTTGAGCACTTGTCAAATTTTCTCATTGACACCTCACCCCCAAAATACATCAAATAACAACTTTTCAAAATTTAATCAATCAAATTAAGCCACATATCCTCAAAATTTAAATTTCAAAATATATTATAAACCAATCTAATTATAAACGATACCAAACGAACCCTTAGACAATATATGCACCTACCTATGGCCCCATCAGTGAGAATTCTACCCAATCCAAATGGTGTGAGTCTCAAACGTCTGGGAAGATCCCGAAGAGTTCAAACCCGCCCGATTCCACAGAGATGGCGTGCCTGATTTCAGATGGAGCAATTTCGAGTTCATCCCGTTCTAGTCGGGTTGGAGGTGGTGCCCGGGACATTTATTACTTTCGAGTTCATCCCATTCAGGAAAATTGGGGTACTAAACTTTTATTTTATTTTATTACTTAAAATTAGATCACGTTAAATGTAAATTATGAGTTGATTATAACAAGACAAGAAGCATTTTTGTGTTTGTTAGCACACTTGTAGAAAGAAAAATTAGAGAAATAGAAAATAAAGAACTGACTTAATTACAAGTGAGAATTTTTTTTTTTTTTTTAATTTGTAAAAGCCTGATGAATAAATGGGTTCTGCATCTAGTGATTTAGTTTTTTTCTTTTTCCTTTTTTTTTTTTGGGGGTTGATAAATGCATACTCAATTAAACATACACAAGTTGGGGATGTTTAAATCAATAAATAAATACTATGGACACGTAACACGTTAGGTACCATTTGCTCGAAAAATCCTATTCACCATTGAAATTTATCAAATCTTTTCCGATTGCCTTCGGACTTTCTCAAATCCTTATAATTGCCATTGCAGTTTGCATATCATCCATACCCTATGATCATTTAATCATTTAAAAATTAGACAACTTGGGAAAATGATAAATGTAATTTCATAGGCACATCACGCTTTCGATTAGTACAATCTCCCATCTATAATTATCAAATCTTATATATATATATATGTCCTATTTTCTTATTTTAAATAATTTTTGCCATATGATGGTTACAAGTATATATGTAAATATATAAATATCCTTTGCTTACCCAAAGTACAGCCAGCACGTCCGAATCGGACAACCTATTAGGCCTTGAAGAGATACTGAGAAAGAAAGAAAAAGGAAAAGGGGCAAAGAAAAAGGAAAAATGAATGTAGAGAGGGGATAAAAAGAAAAAAAAAAAAAGAAAGAAAGAGAGAAAGGAAAAAAAAGGAAAATTGCATATAGAGAGGCGAGCAGGGGCGGCCAGATAAAAGTTTAAAAAAAAAAAAAAGGAAAATGAAAAAGGGGGAAAAAGGAGAGAAAACCCAGCCCAAACCGCGCGGTTTGGGTTAGGTTGGTTCCATCTACCAAGTGGGTTGAAATGGTTACAAAAAACATGAAATCAAATAAAAATGGATTATGTTGGTTTTAAGTCAAAATCAACACAATCTAACCCAACCTATTGACCACCCCTACTCAAAGGGCTTCGGTCTAGACCATTAGAATCGGTTCGCCCATGCCAAAACTACGCCCAGCTCAGATAGGCCTGTTATCAGTGTCAGACCCTGATAAATTTTCTTGGCAAAACAAAGTTTGATGCAAAATTTACTAGATGATACATTTGATAGGATCTCAATTTCTTAATTACTACCCTCGTCCTCCCATGTTTTATCAAGTATTGGCGGCGATTTTATTACATATTAGCGTATTACGACTTTGTATTTCGACTTGCTTGACTTTTAGGCCGTCAATACTTTTTCATGTCTTATACTTCTTACGAAAGTTTTATTTTAAATGAATTTATTTAGGTGGACTCTCTCTATATGTCAAAATCTATGTATACTCTGTGTATGCAAATAGAATTTCCTTCTTTTAGCCCTTGTTTGATCATATTTATCAAAATGTATTATAATCTCACGTATCACTGATTTTACTTATGATTTAACAACTACTAATTTATAATCACAAATTTCAAATTTCTATTAAATCAACACTATTCATTTAACCTCTTTATAATTTCTCTTTTAAAATTAACTACTATAAATTGAATCAAACATTCACTTAAACTTTTCTTAATTTTTCCTTCTAGTTCATCCATTTTTTTGTCTTCGTACAGATGTACCCTTCTTATTTAGTACATGTTGCCCTACTTTGATTAGACATTTTCCTCATCTTGGTGCCCGGGCCATTTTTTACACAGTTAACTAGTTCGACATGTTAACAGATTAATAAATTGTCAAACATCTTAAATTAATACAACGTCTTGTCATATTATAATAGATCATTGAATATTAACAGGGTCGTACCTGACGCTAAGTGACCAAAGTGGTCGCTTAGGGTCTCCAGTTGAAAATCATAGAAAAGTTAAGTGTCCAGTCTTTCGAATATATATTCAAATGATAGATTAATATCAAAATTATCTTGTTTATACAATTTTAGCATAAAATGTTCTATGGTTTAATGGTAAAGTTATAGCATATTTTAATTGCTATCTTTATTTATAAGTCAAAGGTTCAAATCACTATACCAAGACATTTCATTATCCTTTTAAGGGCCAACTTGAATTTAAAATTTTAGTTTTTTATTTTAATAGTAATAGTTACAATTCTTTAAAGTTTTATTAACTTTCAAGTACTAATTTTATAGTACAATTTTATAAGAAAGGGGCTCCTTTTTAGTGCTTCAATAGTGTATATAAGCTTCTAAAATTATAAAATATAAATATTGGATATCTTACAAATTGACCAATATTAAAATTTATTGAAATGAAAGTTTTTTTGTTTTGAATATTGTTTAAAATGTTTACCTATTTTGCTTATATTTTTTAAATATGATGAAAGCTAAGTATCCAAACTGTTAAATCTTTCAAAAAAATTAAAAGAAAAAGTTCAAACATTTAGAATTGTCATATTTTCTGCATTTTATTACAGTATGTACGTATTCTCACTCTATGTGGGTTTGTATTGTTAATTTTCTTGGCGCTGTGTTTTAATAGGATGAATATCTATGTACATTTGTGCTGTTATAATACAGATTTGTAATTGTACTTTTAAAAAAAAAATTGAAAAAAGTCCCATTTAAATTTCTCTTAGCACCTCCTAAATCTCACTGCCGAGCTTGAATATTGAGCATACACATCTATCTAAAATGATGAGTTAAGAAATGTACAATTTTCTTGTACAAGAGAACTCATTTAATGAACTACAAGTAGTATAAATCAAGTCATCCCTAACTACATTAGTCCTTAATTAATCTCTTCTTGCATGCATATTACATAGAAAATCACAAACTTCCTCGTTATCAAATATGGAAGGGAAGGCTAGAAGATAGGCGAGTTTGCAAAATTCAGTACTTCGCTCCAGTAATTCTTAATCTCCTCGAAGCCTTCAGGATTATTGTACTGATCAGCAGAAATTGCCAGATCTCCGTAAGAGACAGGAATGTGATTAGAATAATCCATAATTTGCTTCATGGGATCTTCTATTCTGTCATTTGTCTCGACATACTTGCCAGGTTCTTCGGAGCCGAATGGACCTGAATCAACTGAAAAATTCATGTTTGTCAGAGATGGGTTGCCACTGAATCCCGTAGTAGGGATTGTCAAGTTTGCAATGGATTGGTGTGATTCGTCGACTGATAGCATGTTGCTCGAGAAGTTTAAGGTAGATGTAGGTGACTCGAGGGTTCCAGTTGCGGCAAAAAAGTTCTTACATGTTCCTTGCCACACTTTTAGTACATCTAGACAAGGAGAAGCTGGTGTAGGAGGAGGTGCTAGTGTGGTGGCGTTAGGGTGGAGATGAGAGGAGTAAGGGTTTAATACAAATTTCTTGGACTGGTGGAGCTGGAACCTTGCTTCTGCTTCGAGTCGAGCACTTTCCCATTGTGCGGCATGGCTCAGATTCATTGCGTTCTTGGAACTGGCACCGGACTGGTTCTTGGGCTTATGAGTCACCGGATCGATCCCCATTCGGCTTAATCTCTTCTTGAGGCGAGTGTTCCAGTAGTTCTTTATCTCATTATCAGTTCTTTTCGGCAAGTGAGTTGCTATTGATGACCATCTGAGATAATTATTTCAGCAAAACGAATTATTCCACTTGTAAAGGAATTTTTTTTTTCCTACGATTTTTTTTATAAACTCCCATCTGTCCCATGTGATTTACTTCCATGGAGTTAAAAATTGACGTGACTTTTAAAGAAACGTGATTCTGTCAAGTGTATTTGCAAGACTTTAATTATAGTTTTTTTGTACATATTGCAAAATGCCAACCAAATAAGTGCCTTTTCCCCCCAATTATGGGCTTACAATTGAAAATTTTTACTCAAGACCTTGATTAATTAAACGTTTTCTCAAGATCTTGAAAACTAGTGTAATTAATTTTACCTGTTCCCCAAAAGAGCATGGAGTTGAATGATAGTTTTCTCTTCTTGTGTACTGAACTTTCCCCTCTTAATATCTGGTCTCAAGTAGTTTGTCCATCTAAGTCTACAGCTCTTCCCACACCTTTGAAGCCCTATTTTAATCCATTACCAAAGAAGTTATATAATTATTGAGCGCATATATATATGCATGCTAACAAACAACTAGCTTAACTTTTCATAATATTTTCTAAAGCCTAAAGATCTAATTAATTGCTTCAAACATCCTAGTAATTAAATCTTAGTACTAGAACATGGGAAAGGATCAAATATTGGAGAAAAGCTTAGTTTGTTGTTCATGAGGAGTTGTGCATGCATATCCAACAACAACATGATATCAAGTTTCTTGATAACAATAATTTTTTTTAAACGCTCTCCCGGCAACTATCCTAGCCCGGAAATCCAAGCATTGGACAGGCTATTAGCAAAACAAAATATATACAAAAGAAGGGTTTGCTGACAATGGAATATATAGGTGCTACCTGTGTACCTTGTTATAGCTTCATCTGGTTCAATGTGGTTGACTAGACCTTATACTAAATACTCAAACCAACTCTACATCACTTCTAAACAACTACAATTTTTTTTTTTTTTGGGTGGGGGTGGGGGTTGTTTCCACTTGAAAATTCCAATTTGAGATACAGTTTTATATTAATCCTAAAAGACTATATATGTGTGTGTGTGCGCGCCTAGTGCATGCATATATAAACAACATGACTAATTACCCGCTTTCGCCGGGAGATCGCGCCACCTTCCATGGCCATGTTTTTCGATGTAAGCCAACAGCTTTTGATCTTCATCCCGAGTCCACGGCCCTTTCTTCATCTCCAACTTCTCGAGGCTCGTTGACGGCGACATACTCATATTAGGGTTTCTTAAAGGAGTTCTTCTTCCTTTAACTCTACACAAAAGAACAGAATTTGTGGTATCATATGCAAGGATATGCGGACACTATATATATTGAGAGAAAAACTTGTGCAGCTAGAAATATATGGTAATATTTTTATTTATTTATTTATTTATGTGTGGTGCTAAAATCAGTAATAATAATTTTCTGAAGTGAAGTTATACGACTCCGTAGTTTCTACATATGGTGTAATTTATAAATATAGATTTATTAATTAATAGATATATTACTGAATGAATGAATCTGTGGATGGATGGAGCTAGGGTTTGGTGTCGACCACACATATATGGAAACATCGATTTTCTGTTTTTGTTGTCGGAACATTTATAATATATATGTACGTTTTGTGACGTCTCATATCTCATATTATATAATATCATGACTCATGAGAAACTTTACGGGTGAAGACCACGTTAACAATATAATTTTGTAGTGTCTGTGCACTGGGATTCACTACTTACTATCGACTTGTATCTCTATGGTCGTAGACATATTATAGCGTTAAAGGGTGGGTACAAACTATAGCCCGTCCTCCCTCCCGCACCCTCCCTCCAAAATCTTGTATATATTGCCCTCACTGAAGAGGTACGATATATGTGGATGATACTGAAACCGCAAGGGAGGGACGACGACATAATGTAATTGTAGAATTTACATTAAGGCCCTGTTTGATCCTTTTTATCCAAACACATTATAATCTCACCTACCACTGATTTGACTATTGAGTTGACAACTACTCATTTATAACTACAAATTTCAAACTTCTATTAAATTTACACCACTCATTTTCCATATTTATAATTTCTCTTTATAAATCAACAACGATAAATTAAATCAAACAGGCACTAAGTTGTCATACATGATGCACAAAACAATTTGATTAAATGTAAAACGAATATTGTACAAACGACATATCTAAACAAATCTCTCAACAAAAATCTTGTTTCTTGCTCTCATCACTGAAGAGTTAGGGTAGGATGTGGACTACATTTCGCCCCCACCCCTCTCCAAAAAGATTATAGTTTATTTTATTTTTATTTTTTTGAACTACAGTGTGCACAGTTCTTTCAATAAAAATCTTGTATCATGCTGGGATGGGAATGTGGACTATCCTGAAACTGCATGGGACGGACAACATAATGTAATTGTACAATTTAGACTAAATTGTCATACACGATGCAAAAAACTTTTTATTTTTCAAAAAATGTAACGTAAAACGTGCTATGCATGGTCCTAGTTACAATTAATATATACTTGCGGTGGGGTATTCACTACTTATTACTATCGACTTGTATCTCTATGCTCCTGGACTTGGGGATACAGGGGAGGATGGGGTACAAACTATGGATGGTCATACCTAGAAAAATATTGTATCATTGAAGAGGTGGAATTAGGAAAAACTTTAGAGTAGCGGTGAATCCAGCAATTTTTCGAGGCAGGCTAGATTGGGAAAAGAAAAAAAAAAAGATTCACTTTGATAAGCGTGACATGTAATGAAAATTCTTTTAATATATACCTTTTCAATTTTTCTATTGGGCCAAGAAAATTATTTTCGCCCGTACGAGCCTTCCCCTACATCCGTCCCTACCTTAGACAAAATAATGTAAGTAGAATTTAAATTAAACTAACATACACGCTGAACAATAATTTATTATCGAATAAATGTGGGATGTGCTCTGTGCGTTTTTCTTTTTCTTTTTTTCTTTTTGTTCCCTTTTATTGCATATACTAATGTTGTTTTTCACGTTATCATCATTAATGTATGCTAAAACAGAATATATTTCTTTTTTGACGTCATTTTGTGCAATGTCATGCATGTACTTGACCTATTAATTGTCACAACAACTTCTCAGACATTCTTATTAATTTTACAACCCGATTATTATTGCAATAAATTTCGGGATTGATGATTCGAGGTGCCAATAAAGCTTCATTACCCATTAATCAGGTCTAATTTTTGTCCTTTTTTCTTTTAATTAAGCCCATATTAATCTTTTTTAACTGTAAATTTAAATAACAGTTATAATCAAAATACTTGAATAATCACATACACTGTCCTATTTATTATATAGTATAACAAATTTCAAACTTTAAAAAGACGAAACAAAACAAGCTGCAGATACAAACCAGAGAAGTCTCGAAATCCCAAGAGAAGAAAATAAATATTTGTTGATAAACTTTCAATGGTTTGCAGCCGCCAAAATTTACTACAAAGGTGGCTCTAACTAAATTATTTACATGCATAATTGCAATAATTCTTCATATATTCTAACTACATTTTTTAATTCTTCATTATCACCATCTTCTTCTTCATGTAGCAGCAGCAGCCACAGCAGTAAATGTTCTTAAATTCATCTTGTCCTGAATTTCACCCTCCAATCAGAAAAACCCTTCAATTTAGTTTTAACCATCCACCAAATTTTAGTGTTAAATATGCATGAAAAATTAACCACATGCATGTAAAAAAAATAAATAACTGACATTCTTCCTTTCTTTTTTTTTTTTTCCTTCTATTCCTCAACTTGCATGCAGTATGTATATTTAATGAATAAACATTGAACTCACTGTACTACTTCTCAGGCACCTTAGATTTCTGGCATTATTCATTAAATTTTGACTACATATGCATGACGTTAGGACATTGAATTGTTTGTCCTTTTCGTGACAAAATATATTGCATATGCCCTTCGAATTCAATATCGATCGTTCAATTATAGCTATTAATAATGTGATCGATCGACAGTAATGTATAGACCGCGCCAAGTTGCTATTCACGGGTTGTGGGGCCAATTGTTATGAACTCTATCACACGACCAAATTGTTCGATACCTCGAATTGGATGCACTTTCTCGACTTTTCGACTTTTCTTAGTAACAATTAATCATTTGTGTTTGTCATGTTCCACTGTTTAGAAATGGGGAAAACTCTTTTCTTGCAATTTCGATCCCGCCTGGTCTTCTCTTCTTCGCGTTGCAATGTTCACTTTTTGTGAGTATTACGTTCGAGGGAGATTGTAGCTGGGTTGAGGAATTTAACGTTTGATCAAATGTGAGAAACTAACTGGGATAGTGGGATGCCATTAGAATATATATGGGTCTTGGCGTAGCAATTTTAATTTCACTTTTGGGTTTTGAATGCAATTTTTATCATATATATACTAGTAAAATTCTATAAAAATAAATTTGTAATGTAATTAATTTGACCTATCAAAATGCGAAAGCTGATTTCAAAGGCTGAGATGATCATGGATTATTGATTGAAATACATCGTATGTCAGATTAATTAAGGAAGTGTGTTTAATCCGAGCTCATTGTTCTATTTTGAAAAGGCACTTGTTAACCAGCATCACTACTGGGTGATACATGTTTTTTTTTTTTTCTCAAATACTAGAAGTAAAATCATGTAACAAAAATAAGTAATATGTATCACACGAAATACATAGATGAAAATGAGGGTGTTAATTTTAGACACAACTACACTAGTTATGGCGTAGACGATAACATAGAGTTGTATCGTGGTACTCTTTTGGAATCAATGAGACCTCAGTTACATGTTAGCTCATTGTTTTCACGATTCTGCCTACATCAGTTAGTAAATTGTGAAGGTATTTAATTAGGCTTGTAATTTAGCCTAACAAAATAGTATGACTTTCAATTTTATATTGGTAACACGCCCCGAACCTAGAAAGAAGGTCGTCACTCAAAGAAAAGAAAAGAAGAGAAAAGACAGAAGGATCTTTTCTATCTTAATTAGTTCCAAGATTTTCTTTTACAATTTGAGCTTTCTGAAGAAGGTTCAATTCTACCTCAAATCCTCCGTCGACCTGCATGCTCTACCAAATTTCTAGGTCGGTGGGTCGATTTTTTTTGCAAGGCGACCTTCTACGTTACTGTTATCCCGTTTAATTTTTTTACCTTTCAACAGTACTCAAGACAAGATTGGAGATTTAACCGTCCCTGTTCAGTCATTCTCGAGAATCTTTTAAGATTCTTTCTTGTTGATATTTCTTGACATTTTGTTTTCGTAGGCTTACGTACGTGCCCACAGTTTACTCTAGCAGCTAGACCAGAGAGCACATATTTCCAGTAATTCTTACTCTCCTCGAAATCTTCGCAGCGGTAAATATCGTAATCAGCATAAAGGGGCACATATCTGCATGGAATTTCCCATTTGTGTCATTATTACGTTGTGACGCAAAAGAGAAACGGTTCTTTTACATCCAATTAATCAAATCTGGTTATAACCAAAGTTACCATTGTAATTCTCATAATAATATATATTGACACCTCGTAAACCCATCATCTTTTCAAGATTAACGGAGTTTATACTAATCTTTATGGGATAATATCAGGGATTCCCCTTTGTTTCAGAGTCCTCCGTACGTGGCCCTTTCTTCATCATTCCATCCGTGGCCTTTTCTTCATCATTCCACCTTTTCACGACAAAACTAGATTAGTTATATTGTAAAACTTACAGTGGTTTGAGTGAGATTCCTGAGAATAGCAGGTGAAAACAAATTCTGTGAAGAAGAAGAAATAGCGGCCGGCGATTTTATAGTGGTTGAGTAGGGTTTTGCCATTGGTGGCTCTAATACCAAAACAAGATATGTACATGGAAAAAATTTTCTGGGAATGTATTATTTTCTTCTGTACACTTGATTAATTTATACACTTTGTAGGAAGATTCTAGAGCTGAAATTATATTAAATTTACAAAATTATTACAACCAATGAAAAAATGGACGGGTTAGCACTAATTTGTTATTATGTTGTGCAGCATAATTCAAGCCTCAGTGAGAAAGAATCGTCGTTCTAGAAAGTGCACAAAGAATCGTGATTCTAGAAAGTGCACCTTTGAGCTCTAAATTGTTAAGTTGCAATTCTATCTTTTCTTCCTCCGTCAAATTGGTCCTCAGCCATTTATCAATGGAAATTGGATCGTCTCCTATACAGAATGCTTTGAATGGCCTTCGGCTCCTGTATATTCTTCAATTCTAACATACCCACCCTCACCAAAGGAAAGAATTTTCAAATACTTATAATTAAAGTATCTCGTTGCTAATGAGAATCATAAGATATAGAGTTCCCAATCAGTCAGTTAATTTGGCCCTCGTATCTACTTTTTACTTCCCTATTGACTTGGTACTCCTAGAGTGCCCGATTATAATTTGATTAACTTTCATGTGTTAATTGATATTGTTGGTAAATAAAATTGAAGAATACGGCCAACGAGGCCAAAACTTGTTTGGCTATGAGGCTAAGGTTGAGGATCTGAAACGTCGACCTCATGTGGCTATTTGTTTACATTTTTTTGTAGTTTTTAATCTCTTGTATGGATATTTGTATTGTTAATTTATTTGCGTTGTGTTTAAATAGGAATATATATATCTATGCGTACTTATAATGTTACAATGTAAATTGTAATTGTACGTTAAAAAAATCAAGAAAATGTTTTTCTTAACATACGTTTAATTATTCACATTAATGGTTCTCATTTGTTGATTGTAGTACACATTAATAAACATAAGAATAAGAAAAAACTAATAAATAATCATATAGTGAATTATTTTTGCGAGACAGAGAGTTATATATATATATTTTAGGAGTTACATTTTACATATTATTACGAATGCATGCACGGGACATAAAATTAATTGCCCCCCCCCCCCCCCAAAAAAAAAAGGGGCTAGGCGAAGAGAAAATTAAAAGAGCAAAAAACGTGTAATAATTTGGAGCGGCCTCTGTATCATGTTGTCGGGAAATTAATGTATGGCCTTGCGACGTCTTAATATTTCTCATAACTGAGTACGGCTTTTCAGTCGATTCTGCGCGAGTCTCTCGGTAAAAAATCGGAATCAACCGTGTAAAAACTTGAGTTTGTTGAATTTTATACGTTTAAAGTCATGATTGACACAATAATAATTAATTCAAAGTCCCACAACTCCCGTACATGTATGTAACTCGATATTTTCCCCGAGTTTAGTTTCGACGGTTCATGCACAATTGTGTTATTAATGAATTTTGCTATGTACTTTTTTTCAATATGAATTTGACTGTAAATGCTAAAAATGTTCTAGTGCCAATTACAATTCATTGATGTTAATTTTTTGTCACGTAAAATTACAGAACATGGACATGTAAGCTAATAATTATATTGCTATATATGTTATGGGGTGTATATATGGTTTTGATTCTTGGCTAAATTAATTTTGAGAAGATGTGCTATATATTTTGAGAGATGTGTTGTTAAAAGGTAATGAAATGTTATGAGTTTACGTAATAAGATTATTATTATAAATGTGTGTGACAGAAAATAAGTTAAGTCATAATTTGATTTTAAATAATCTAATAAATTATAAAGAATAATAGAGTAATTATAAGGAGATATATGAAAAACTAATAAGATGTATACCTGATACAGATTCATTCACTGGATGACTATTATGGACGCTCTTTCATCACTCAATGAAATATAAAGTTCAACTAGAAAGACGTCATCTTCCCAAATAATCATTTGCCCTTAAAATTAAAATGGAACCAAAAATGCATATATATATGTATGTATGTATTTATATAATATAATCATTGCTGACAATAAATTTTCTACAGGTTTACAGTAGCAGTAAATATAGATGGCTCTGAGATTTTAATACATGTGAATTACTGGGTCTGTACAGCAATCATCCAATTAACTACTATTTTCTTTAATTATTTAAAAAAGATAGAAAGAAAGAAAAAGGAAATTAAAATCAACACTTTAAAAAATTTTTAAACTAAATTTCATCTTAATGCAGTAGCTAGCAAGCCAGCACGACTGTTAATGTTCATAAATTTCATCTGCACTCATTTGTACCGTTCATTTCAGGGAAGCACTTTAAATTTAATGTTCTTCCAGAAAAATCTTGTAAAAGTTTACATGTAAAGCATTGAGAAAATAACCTTGCCCACGATATATAAACTTTAGTGAATTTAATCATAAGGTGGATCGATAAATTATACTCTATGTATGTGTGTGTGTGTGTATATATATATATATAACACCAAAATTAAACAACATAAATTATGTCAAGGTTAAAGTCGGTAATCCTAATTATCAAGAGTAATTATATTAATTCCTATAGCATATTTTGGTTGGGTGCACTATGTTTTAATTGCATTGAAGGGACAGTGCCTTTGTATATTACTAAATAAACAATGTCCGATCCTCAAATTTTTTTTTTTGGTTGCAATTTTTTAATAATCTTTTAATAATTTGAATACTTGGCTCAGTAAATTAATAATGATTTATGTCTAAATATTTTGTTAGCATACTTTGAAATTAGGAACAAAATTGCAGTATTGTAATTGTTATTATTTTTATTTACTTACTTAAAATTTCCAGGAGTAAAAGTAATTACTCTTCCGATCTCGCACAAATGAAAGTTTTTCTAGTTAAAATATAATTTCATATGTTTTTTTTTTCTTTTTAGTTCAGAACATTGGGTAATTAAAATTATACTTTCTGTAAACTCATATGTATACCTATCTATACAAATGGATTCATCCGCACAAAAAACCTACCCACAAGATTTTTACATAGTGGTGGCCAATATAAATTTTCCCTTGATATATACAATACCCAATTAAGAATATATAGACGGGGAGAAAGAACCAGCCGAAAAATGTTACTCGTACAAAAATAACATGTAACAAATTGTACAACATAATATATCTATGGCCTATGCATGATAACTATAGATTAAAGGCGATATGATGGGTTATAGCTAGCTAGAACATCTAAATGAATGTGTGATATATAGCCACACAATGCATTTTTAAAATACATACATGTGAAATTTTCAAATCCGGGGGCTTTAGTAGACAATGCTAGGGTTTCCCCTTAATGAGAAAGTTCATCTAGATATATTGATTTTGATAGAGAAATTCCATACTCGTAGTGATAATTAGTAGCTAGGCTTTACGGACTACGCGTATCATGATCACTACAAATCTATCAACTGGCAACATATATTAAACCCATATATGTATACTATGTAATAATGGGGATGATACATTATTTTGGACACCGTTCTCAAATTGCATGTAATAAATGAATGAACTTTCACATCTGACCATATTAATTTGTGTTTACATCAGCATGACAAAATATCACATCCTTAAATGGATCCTATCCTCCATTGTTATTTAAAGCTCAAGGGATAGCGGGGACCAATACGATTATGAGTAATATTATTTATCTAAAATGTAGACTTAGCTGATATTTTTAGATTGGAGGATGAGTGGATAATCATAAATACATAGAGATATTCATCCATTCCTTATCAAATGAGAAAATGCCAACTAGACTAGAGACTGATCTCCAGTCTAGATAAATAATATTATTCTATAATTATATGAATGTTTTTCTTAAAAAAAGAAGAATGCATAATAATGGCTTAATTGTTTTTTTTAAATATATTATAATCAATCATGTTTGTTCTTTCCTTCTTTCTTTTTTTTTTTTTTTTAATTTCTTTTCAAATTGACCGGCCACCATGGGAAGGGGCCGGTTTCAAATAAATGGATCAGTAGATAGAGTTATAATGGACCAGCTTCAGATGAGTTATAATTTTGCTAGGTATTTTTGAGAGTGATAGAGTTTCAACGATGAATTAAGATTTTTATTTTCTTTAGTTTGAATGCTTATTTACCCTTTGATGATATATGTACACCTGGGGGAGTCATTCAGAGGATGATCGCCTAAGGAAAAGTTGCTTGCCTGGATAGAGAAATCATTTTATAGCGTATTTTCACTCTCTTCAAAATACTTGAAGTCTTTTAGCGAGAGTACGAGGGGCTTATAATGATATATGTACATCTGGACGAGTCATCCAGAGGATGATCACTCAGAGCGACGCCTTTACTAGAAGTATGTTAGAGTGGGGATCATTGTGTTGTGTAGGAGTCATAATCGCTTTCCTGTAAAGCTTTGGAGGTCACTTGATCCTCACTAAGTGATATGCCTTGTATTTAACTACCATTGCCCATGCTTCCCTCTATAAATAGGGGACTCCCTCTGTAACAAAGAAGAGAAGAAAAATCTAATGGTTACTTTTTCATTATATACAACACCAAATATTCTCTCAAAATCCGCTCGCCATATATAGCTCAAATTACCCTTATATATGAAAGAGAATGGCATTATATATATTCTATTGATCTTGAGCTTTTTGATAGTATTCTGAGTACGTATAATATTTTTGTTATAGTCAATTTAGTGAATTCTTGTGAATTTAGAATGAAAAATCTCCAAAACTAGCTAGAGTAGAATGGTGGTGAAATTGAGAAGGAATGGAGGTTTTGAAGTGAATCGTTAGTGTGCCATAAGAAGTTTCTTGCTCGTTTAATTGCTTGCTTGAAGATTCAAAATGGCGTTTGAAGATAAATATGTCTACTAAATAAATACAGTTCAATTTTGTCTTTTATTCTTAATAATAATTCTGGTGATGTTGTATTTTTTCTTCAGTGTTTGTACTTGTAAAAACTAATGATGAATTATGTAAAAATAAATGTATACTAACAAATTAACAATCAGATTAACTAAATATATGTGCTTTTACGAATGGGCATATTTCCAGAAGGTTGGGGTCCTGCTCATCCATATTTAAAGGTTAGAGATGAAAGTGCAAGTGAACCCAAAGATTGGGGATGTTTTGTGTAATTTACTGGAACAATAACGATAAATAGTAATCAATGCGAAGAACACACACATCTGGCTTTTCATGAAAAATTGCGAAAATGGGAGAAAAATCCATAGGCAGAGGTCGTAGAGAAAAATCATAATCAAATGGAAAATGTTATTGGTATAATAAATACAATCCACTATAAAAACAGATCTGTCCAATTAGACAGTGCGGGCACACTGTCTTGGTGCAACCGCACCATGCGGCAGGGGGAGGCCGGACCACGAGGACTATACGGCCGTATGGACAGATCTCTCTCTAAACACAGAGACAGATATGTCTCTATAGAAAATACAATAATCAATATATGCAACAAATTATGCAAATATAGAGTAGCTCATGTGATAGCATGATCCTCTCAGTCAATTATTTGTACAATTTGTTGTACATGTAGTGTATGTATATGTGCGCCCGAAAACCTAATTCTAATTTAATCTGTCCAATCCTGCCCCTAGTCAAAAATTCTAGAGAGAGGAATACTCCATTACGTGGCCCCCTATTGGTGGGAGTCAGTGGAGCTCCCTTGATTCCCCCCAATCAGAAGGGGCCAAGGAGAATGACTCTGCCGCTAACACCACCAAAACTAAATTCTTTTTCATAATTAGTTTTTCCTGAATTCGTCGTGCTATGACTTTTCGAGTCTGACCAAATAGAATTCACGTTACTATAACCAGTGTTCTAAAAAACGTAAGTCACCGAAAAGTGTTAACAGGAAGTTTCAAACATTTGTTAACCGGAAGTTTCAAACATTATAAGTTTAAGCCCACATAAGCGGCGGCTAGGAGTAAAAAGATTTTTCATTTTTTTTAATTTTTTTACTTTTAGAATTAGGATCAATATAAAACTGTTAATTAATTGAAATTAATATATTCTAATTATGAAGAAAGACATAAATTGCTAATATATCCATTTAATATTTTTACTTCAATTTCAAAATACAACATTTGCATTTTTCTCATATAAGTCATCCTTTACTCCTCTTTTTTGATATCTTTTTTCTCTTCTTTCTCATAAGATGAATTAGACTTTCGGGATACTTTAGAGATTTATATTAACCTTTTAATTTGAGATTAATTTTAATTGGATCTCAAACAGTGAAAAAAAAATTAAACAAGGCAACTTAATTCATTCCTAGGTACGCTTTTTCCATGCCTAAACTCACTTACTCGTGCTTAATCTTAATTAATTGGTTAACGCTTTGAGTTAACTCGTTTTTCACACTTTTTGCTAAAGCGACGCGTTTTACTAGTGCTTCAGCCTTCACGGCAGCGCCTAGATGTGCGTTTTTAAAACACTGACATAATTAAAAAAAAAAACAAGACAGTATTTATTTAGAGAAATGATAAACTTTCATATTAGTTTACCAATTAGTTTACCAGTTTTGTATTAATAAGAATGTTAAAATTATCAATTAAAAAATTTAAATAATTTGAGCTTTAGATATTTTAGTGTTAAAATAGTAAATCGGTGAACTAATTGGAAAACTAATAGAGAAATGTAGCATTACTCATTTATTTAAGGTTTGAGCCACAAAATAACATTAAAACCTTGAATATCGTTCATCAATTTTGATCTAACACCCTATAGGTGGTACACTACGGCACCAAATGAGTACGTGACCTGCGACATGGCATCCACCTCACTAACTGAATTAAAAAAAAATTTTTGAAGTTAGATTTTTTATCTGCAATTCACGACAGGCCACTCCAATCAGTTTGGGGGCTTTTGAACACTCTCACTGTGCATGCAATCGGAGCAGCTGACGATCTGCCTTTCTCTGGTCGACTGCATTGTCTGCCACCACCATGAGGAACGCGCCAGCAACCACTCCGAACTGACAATGAATGAGAAGCAGCAGTAGCAGTCATTTCCCAAGAGTTTGGTGGGTTGAGGATCAATTTGGGATCTCTGAATATTGCAAATAGATTCCAATCGGCAACAAATTTTTTAAATTTTTTTAACAGACATTGGGTAAAGAAAGGCCAACAATTATTTATAAACATTGATGTATGCTACTCTTTCTGATTATTTACAGATTCTTTCCTAGTTGTTGGGCTATAATTGAAGGTTGAATTAAATGAAAAGTCTACTGCTAACCTTTTTGCTAAAAGTATGGCCGCCGGATAATCATGACGCTGGAGCTACAGCCCACACGACAGCTCGGGACACAAGAAAGAGGGATCTTTGACTTGGTTCTTCTCAGTGGCCATTTATACATTTTAAACTTATAATTCTCGTTTAAATTAAAAGAGTTCATTAATTCGTGAGAGGCCTATCTTATTTTTAAAGGCCCGTCCTACAGTCAAAACTCGGCCCACGGCCAATCCTATATTTTCTTGAAACCCTAGGTTTTCTCTATAAATAGAGGCCTTAGGTTCAATAAAAATCACAAGTCACAGGTGCACAAAAACCTTGAAGACCCGGAGATGTCAAAACTCTCCCAAAATCAAATCAAAGCTGCTGGAGCACAAAAACCCTACAGTTAAATCAAGTCAAACTGAAGCCGGAAGATCAAAATCTTCCACAAATCAAACACAAGTCAGATCCAAGTTCTTCGAAGATTCAACAAGTTCTAGTCTTCAACAAATCAAGTCCAAATTCTGAAGATCAGGATTCAAGCCAGGTGGCCCCGGTTTTGACAGTTCAATCGTTAATCAGAGGATTTACAAGAGCGTTTTTCATTTATTTGTAAATCTCTCCAAATTGAATTTGTAATAATTTGCTGTATTGATTAATACAAATAAATGTTCTACAAATTTCTTGGCACGTCTTGTGGGACTTTCTTGTGTCTCATCTTTCGATCAACCAAACTCTCAAACTTCAAGATAATCAAACATGTTAAACGACAAGGGAAAATGAATTGTTGTTTCTTCCGAGGAAACACCCGCCAAAATTTTCCATGCAACAAGAGCCTAGACGAAAACTGGAAAAACTCAACTGGTTGCACCGTTGAGAAAGTTTTCAAATAGGAGCAACAAAAAAACCCTTAAATTCAAGAAGACGGGTTCCAGTTCTATGAAAATATCAGTGAATCTGGCAAAAAGTCCTAAGGCAGACTCTAGTTCAAGTGGTAGATCTATTTCTGGGTCTACTAAAACTCTTTCTCCACGAAGATGAGTTGATTACTCTTGATCTGAAGAATCCATTGCGACAGTCATGATGGCAGAAGCAGACGACCAACTTTGAAAAATGGCCATGGCTATCAAGAAACTTATCGTGGCTTTAGAGGAAAAAGATGTCCAAATCGCAGAACTCATGCAGAAGCCTGAACTGCAAAGCACAGCAACAGAAGCCAAAAAGGAAACTGCTAGCTCTTCTCAAGTCATAGAGCTTGGAGTTCAAGAAAACAAACAAAAACAAGATCCGCATGACTGAGCTGTGGTGCAAAATGTGATACGTGACACCGCACAAATCTCGATTGGATCTTTATCCGTCCAGCAATTGCAACACATGATTGCTGATATAATCCGTGCACAATACGGAGGTTCACCACTGTCTTCGATGGTGTATGCCAAGCCTTACAGTCGTCGTATAGATGAAATAAGGATGCTTCTTGGCTATCAACGTCCAAAATTCCAGTGCTTTGACGGAAAGGGTAGTCCCAAACAACACATATCTCATTTCGTCGAAACCAATAACAACGCCGGTACCTATAATGACACTATGGTGAAGCAATTTGTACATTCACTCAAAGGTACTGCTTTTGAGTAGTATACTGACTTACCAACTAGATCAATTGACAGTTAGGACCAACGTGAGCGTGAGTTTCTCACGCGCTTCTATAGCACTAGGTGAATTATCAGTCTTCCTGAACTGCTAGGACAAAACAAAATAGGGATGAACCAGTCGTGGAATACATCGAGCGCTAGAGAAATCTCGTCCTTAACTACAAAGAACACATTAGTGAGTCTTCTTCAATTGATATGTGCGTTCAAGGTATGCATTAGGGATTACTTTACAATCTCCAAGCCAATATGCCTCACTCCTTCGAAGAGCTAGCCACTAGAGCTCATGACCTAGAGCTCCAATCGCAAGGCACGGAAGTTACTTGCCAAGTGACCCGCGCGACAAGAAAGAGGTAAAGAATGAGCCAAAGAAAGATAGTGGTAAGCCAAGCAAGTCAAAAGAAGCCATGGTAGTTTCTACTGTTCCTACGAAAATCAGCTTCCAAAAAGCAAGTTCAAAATCGAGTATAAAAGCAAAGCCTAAATACAAACCAAACCCAGTGAATGGTCAAAAAAGGGCTTCCGCACTTTAAAAGAGCTCAAAGAAAAAGAGTATCCATTTGCAGATTCATATGTTTCTGAAATTTTGGATCAATTTCTCGAGCAAAAGATAATCGAGCTTCCAGCATCAAAATGGCCAGAAGAAGTAGGGCAACTTGATAACCTAAGGTACTGCAAATTCCATCGGATCATCAGTCATCCAGTCGAAAAATGCTTTGTGACAAAAGAGCTCATTGTCATGTTAGCCAAAGAAAACAAGATCAGGCTCAAAACTGATGGCAATTCGACTGCTGAATGTGTAATGATTTCATTCGGCTCGTTCAATCCAGTGCCAATTTTGGAAGGCAAGAATATCTTCCTGCTAGGATATGAAGATGCATAGCCTGTGTCTGAGTCGGTCAAGTTCGGACCTCACCTTCCAGAATGAGCCAAACAGGTAAAATTTGAGGTTGATGGGAAAGTCACTATCACATACATCTATCCAAGAATAGAGGAAACCTCGCGCTCCAAACCAGCCAAGTTTCTATGATGTCATGACAGATGACCTTGACATAGGGGTCTCTAACACAGAAGATGAATTTGGTGGTGGACAGTACACATTTAAAAGCAAAAAGCACCAGTACCGAAGCTTAACTAAATCAAAGAAAAATTCATCTTTATACTCTTCCAAAAAGCAAACACTAAGGCCTGTTGAACTGATGTTCAACCTGCTAAAAGAGCAACATCATGAAATAATCAAGATGGGTGGGCATTGGTGAAAAGACGAAGTCAAAAGTCTTGAAAGCCTTCACAATCATCCAAAAATAACAAGCAGTCAGAACAGAGAATACGGCCAAGAAAAGCTCAAACAAAGAAATTTCATGCTAAAAAGGTCCCAAATTCTACAGAAGTTTGGAGAATATTTTCCTCAAGAATTCTTCGACAAAAACTCCTTCACTTCGTGTGTCACTAAAGTGGATGAAGAAAAAGAGTCAAAAGGTGATGCATGAAGTTCCAAAATGAAGAAGGTTGTCTCACAGCTGGACATGCTTCTCTCTGATACAACATTGTTAGAAGTTTTGAAATTTCCATACGATAATCGTTTGGCTTTAGCTTCTGTATTGATTAATCCAAAAAATTATCAAGATCACATCATAAAACTTGCTAAATTTGAAACTCATCATGACTGCATGGCAACCATCACATTCACTGATAAAGACTTACAACTTGGGTCTCGTTTGCATAACAGACTGTAGTATGAAAGTGGTCATATTTGAGACTGTTTATTCAATCGGATATTGATCGATTGCGGCTCTGCTATAAACATTATGCCAATAAAAACAATGAAGAAGATTGGTATAAATGTAGATAACCTGTTTAAGAGTAACATCATGATCTAAGGATTCAACCAAAAGGGTCAACGAGCAATGGGCATGATCCGTCTAAAATTGCGAATAGAAGAGCTAACCTCCTCCGCGCTCTTCCATGTCATTGATGCCAAAACATCCTATGAGCTACTCTTAGGACGAGTTTGGTTGTATGAAACTAGAGTGGTGTCTTCAATTTGGCACCAATGCTTCAAGTACTGCCAGGATGGGAAGGTAAAATGTATAGTAACTGAGTCAAAGCCATTTGAAAAAGAAGAATCATATTTTGCGGATGCCAAATTCTACTTGGAGAATGAAAAATCTCACTCATCAAGTTTGTTTGCAGCCGGATTCAAAAACGAAGATGGTAAAGGCAAAGACCCTAAAGTTGCTCTAATTTGCCTCATAAAATTATCACTGGTAAATCAAAAGTTAACTGCAAAAGGCCATCCAAACGTGAACAGTATTTGTTGCCTAGAGATAGTAAATCGTTAACTTTTCCATTACCTAAGATCCCAAAGGTCGTCTTGCCTCATCTACTCGTCCAAGCCTCAGAAGACAACAAAGCTTCATCATCTTCACCAAAACTTCAAACGAAGCGAAAATCGTTAAGTGTTGAAGAGAAACCGTTGAAGCAAATCTTCAAAGGGTGTTATAATTCCCAGGCTAAGAAATTACTTGAAAATGTAGGGTATGGAAAAGGAGAACCTCGAAAATTAGGTGATCTTGATGATGTTTTTGCAAGTGGATGTGTTCCTTTAGGACCAAATACATCTCAACAAAGTACGGGTTGGGATATGAGCCAAGCCGACCAAAAGAAATTAGGGTCAAGAAAGTCTCTTCAAATCCAATCATGATTCAGATTGTTGAAGTTCCTGATGAGGCAGTAGGAGGACTATGGCGATCAGTGTTTGATTGAATAAAAGGCGAATATGCTAGAATATCAGTATTCAGTCGATTAAACACAGAGATTTCAACAACAATTGACCTGAAAGAAAAATCATCCGTCTTCCAAAGATTAGGCGGTAACAATTCCACCACTGATCATGAGCAAGGGCAAGGTCCTAAAAGGCAATCTGTATTTTCTCGACTTGGAGTAAAAACTGCTAACCCAAGTCCAAAACCATAGAAGTCCAAAAACAGATGTAAAGGCGAAAAATCCAAAGTGCGTCAAAATAAAGAGGCAACTGAAGAGAAAGTTTCGGTCAACCACATTACTTTTGAAGAAACATCTGATTCAGGATCCAAATCTGAAGAAATAGAAGAACCTGAACCAACTCCACTAACATTTGAGCAAGGTGGGCAAGCAACTGTAGATGACTTGAAGCAGTTGAATTTTAGAACGGATGAAGATCCAAGCCTTGTGTTTGTTAGTGTTCTTCTCAGTCAGGAGGAACAAGCTGAATACTTCAAACTATTGCAAGAATACAAGGATGTTTTTGCATGGTTGTACAAAGAAATACCAGGACTAGATTTCAAACTTGTAGTCCATCACCTGGCTATAAAACATGGAGGCTAATGCTTTGGCTAATCTGGCAACTGTTTTAGCTAAGACGGAGGAAGATTTTACCCATCCAATATCAATTGCTCAAAGATGGGTAATTCCACCATTGAAGCGTGAACAAATAGAAAAAAACAATAATGTTGAGGCTGTTAAGGAAGATAAAGAAGATTGGAGACAGCCGATCATTGATTATCTTCAACATCAAAGGCTACCAGAAAATCCTCGCCGCAAAATTGAGATAGGAAGACGTGCACCTCATTTTATCTTTTACAAAGATACACTCTATCGGCGATCATTTGATGGAGTTTTCCTTCGATGCCTAAGCAATGAAGAATCAATGCATACCTTAGAAGAAGCTCATGCTAGGATATGCGGTGCACATCAATTTGGTCCAAAGCTCCATTTTCAAATAAAAAGAATAGGGTACTATTGGCCGACTATGGTACAATGTTCCATGGAATATGCAAGGGAATGTAAAGCCTGCCAAGTCTATGCGAACTTCATTTATCAGCCTCCTAAGCCATTGCATCTGATAGTAGCTTCTTGGCCATTCGATGCATGTGGTTGGGCCTATAAATCCCAAATCCTCAGTCGGACAGTCTTACATTCTGGCTGCAACTGACTACTTCTCCAAGTGGGTTGAAGCCGTGCCACTGAAAGAAGTGAAAAAAGAAAATGTGGTGGACTTCATCCGCACTCAAATCATTTACCAGTATAGTATTCCTTGACATATCATTACCGATAAAGGGAAGCCCTTCTGCAATAGCCATATAAACAACCTATGTGCTAAGTTCGGGTTTAGACAATACAACTCATCTATGTACAATGCAGCAGTTAATGGATTAGCAGAAGCTTTCAACAAAACCTTGTGCAACCTACTGAAAAAGGTTGTATCGAATCCAAAAGGGACTAGCATGAAAGAATCGGATAAGCATTGTGGGCTTACCGTACAACTTATCGAACTCCAACACAAGCCACACCATATGCTTTTGTATATGGAGTTGAAGCTGTACTCCCTTTGGAGTGTCAAATCCCATCATTGAGACTTGCTATCTAAGAAGGACTAACAGCAGATGAAAATGTTTGGCTTCATCTGCAAGAGTTGGAAGCACTAGATGAAAAGAGGCTCAAAGCTCAAATGCAATTGGAATGCTACCAAGCTAGAATGGCCAAGTCATTCAATAAGAAAGTGCGACTCAGGTCATTTCAAGTTAGAGATCTGGTGCTTTATGTAAGAAGACCAATCATTGTCACCAAGAAAGCCGGGGGCAAGTTCCAACTAAAATGGGATGGTCCCTATGTAGTGACTCAAGCATTCATCAATGAAGCATACAAAATCGTGGACAAAGACGGATTGCGGATTGGCCCAATCAATGGAAAATTCATGAAGCGCTTTTACACTTAGTGTCTTTTCTTTATTCTTCAAAAATATCTTGTACTGCTCCTGGCCAACAAGAGGATAAATTGTGAACGTCTCAAAAAAATCCAAGCTCAAAAAAAAAAAAAATCAAACACATACAAGACAAAAAAAATCTTGTATTGAACTACGTCTGACTTGATCCCTTTCAAGGGTACGTAGGCAGCTTGGATAAAAAAATTAATCCAAGTTCAATCATGAAATAAAAAAAAAAACTTTGTTCTTTACTAATTTTGTTGGCAATTAAAAAAAAGAAACATACACGATTTATGATATGAAATAAAATTCATATTATTGAGTATTGAAACGAAATTCTTACATTGAAAAAAAAAAGGTAGGAAAAATAAAAAGTCAAACACTATCAATCAGGTGCATAACGCTATCTTTAAGTGCAGTCCTTTCCTGATTGACAGTATGTACTGCAGAAACATCTATGACTTGAATTTGCTCCAATGAAAGTATTGCAGTTCCAAGTTTGGTTATCTTCTCAGTACAGGTTTGCAGTTCATCACGGAGCCTGTCAAGTTCAGAAGTCAGCTGGCTAATCTTCTCTTCCAAAAAAGAGCATTGCATGTGCTCTGCTTCCAATTGCACGTCTAAGGTCTTCAATTGTTTGTCCTTATCTTCTGCAGTAGGATGTTTCATGGTCTCACCCCTATGGAGAAGGTAAGCATCAAATTTCATCAAGAATGCATCCA